>JAHXMU010023152.1:0-22704 GCA_019455685.1 Philornis downsi | reverse complement strand
TCAAATATTATGGATTCATGTACATATTTCTTTTATAAACAGTTAATCTTTTACTGATTGCATGGAAAGCTTCTGCATAATGGCTGTTAACTTCTCAGTGTTCATAACCTGATCAGTTCCATCATTAAAACTTATTTTAACTTGAGGTATATTTTTATTTGTAAAAACAAATTTTTTAATTTTTTTATCCTTTAATAACTTTCTACATATATTCATTTTAGATGCCAGCGGCGTTAGATTATCATTAATAAATATCCTAGATTCAATGTCAGAGTCAGTTATTTCACATAATTTTATATTTCGATGTAACATGTATCTCTTAAAAAGTAAATCTCGCTTGTGTATAGAGTTAAATTTCACAATTACTACTTTCTTGCTTCTAATATAAGTGCAAACATTTAAATCAGCGTGTTGAATCTCCATGTCTAAAATGCTTCCAATCTTAAATATCACCTCATGCAATTTATTTGTAGACAAATGAGATGGAAGACCACTGATCAGTATATCGCCTCTGTTTAACTGCCTTCTCAATGTGTTGTTTTCCATCTCCAATTGTAAGAATTTGCGATTGACATAATTCTCCGTTTCTATGTTTTTTGCTGCACAATTGGCGACCTCTGTCTTAATGTCATCTAGTTGCTTCATCACATCTTCTGCTATCATTTTAAAAAGCTTACTTATGCTGGACTCCAGAGCATCTAATTTTGATGACACATCTGACTCGCCTGCAGGGGAGTTTATCGGAGATTTTGAGCAAGAGATGCACTTAAACATTACGCCACCTTTTCCGCTTGTTAGTAGCTCCACCGCTGCATCAGTAAGATTTGGAGTTATTGACATACCACATTTTGCATGTAAATATCTTTGGCAAATTCCGCAAGTCAAAAATTTGGTGCCTTGTAATTTCTTATTACAATTGAAACATTGTTGGGGTACCATTTTGTTTGTTGTTTTTTTTTTGGTTTTGATAAGTCAATAATTAAATTAAGTTGCAATAGATTCAGTGGAATTACTTTGTTACTGATTTTCTTCCTCTCACTTAATTTCTATGCATATACTTGGCATCACATTCTAACTTGAATATTAAATGTCATACTTCAACTTCATTATCACTTCTTCATGCTCGCAGTTCTGTTTTATTTCTTATACCGTATAAGAGAATTGTTGATGCCTTTTTCTCTTCTTTCTTTGTTGAGTTCAAATCTTGCCTTTTTCTTTTCTTTTTCTTCTTTTTTTTTATTACTTATTATTGTGAGTTTATTCTTTGCTCTCTCATCCTCAATCCATTAGCGAAACATATTTAGTGTTTTCTATCGTATAAGAGTATACTGTGCTTCACATTTTTCTTTGATTTTACTTATAATTGTTTATACAAAGAACTTTTATTTTCACAAAAAACAAACGTATTTTTATATTCTTTCAAACTTAGTTATGTTATGAGAATTTCCCAGCATTATTTTATTCTCAAAAACACTTTTTACCACATATATGTTTTTTTTTATTATTAAAATATTATGAACAGCAGCAAACACGTCTACTCTTGTGCCATTCTCTCTGGAATCTAATATAATAATAATAATAATAACTGACCTCTGGAATAATAACTGACCTTAACTCTTCAAAGTATCGCAACGGAATATTGCAGTTTCGTCTGGCCTTTGTCCTCCTTAGTATTGACACACGTATTTATTCCTTGTTGTGTTCTTAAACTTTCTAAAGTGTTTCTCGTATTCATTATTTCGTATTTGCCCAATTACGAATCCGATTAATAATAGATATAAAAGGAAAAAAGGAACTAGTCTCTCAGAAAAATAAAAAAAAAAATAGTAAAAAATAAATCCTGTCCAGCCCACACTAACTCGATTACGAAAGAACCTTTTGGATCTTGTATTTCTATGATTTGGTTATCGATTTTGACATTGTGTAAAATTTTTGGAATCTACGCGAAGAGAGAAAGAAAATCAAACTCATATACTGCTGTGTCATGCAATATAGCTGCAAATATACATATTTGGGCTTAAAAATTAAAATTTTTAAAAAACTATCAACTAATTATATTGTTTTGTGTATTATGACAAACATTTTGGTATTACAATTGGAATGGGTATATCTTAAAGTGGAATGAAAAAAATTGTATATTAGATATTAATGAAATTTCTGTTTTATTTCAAAAGGTCTATCAATGTATGTGGAACATGATATCGTTCGAAAAGCCACAGTCACTTCAATATGCGGCGCGTATTCGAGCTTCAATTTTCGATGTCTCACCGGATAATTGGACTCTGAAGTCATTTTAGATTTATTACCATAAACCTGCGATTAAGGAAACTGCACAAGAAAATGTCTAACGAGATCAAATTGCACGATCTGTGTACATCGAATCCGCCTTCATTGCCCTAGGACCAGGGCAAGAAATACACGACATCGTCTATAATAGTTTTCCTTCAACCCTTGGGTTAGTTGAATTATTTTACAAATGTAGACCCAACTACCGGTGCAGAATTCGGCAAGTTAATGTCTACCAAAGTCGGACGTCTTATGCCTAGGTAGCAGAATTGATTGCCTCTGCTGTTTTCTATATGTATTTGCCGATTTTCTGAATTTATTTATTTTATTTTAAGTTGAGTTTCTGTTCTTTGTCTTTCCTTTTAATGCTTAGCAAAATTTGAACAATATTAATCGATTTGCGATTTTCCTTCTGAACCAAATAACCGATTTATCTTATATATAATCAGGTTCATATATTTTATTCAGTTCCACTAAATTCAGTAAACATTTATACCAGTCAAGTATTTGCTATAATTGGGTCTGAAAATTAAAATAGACAAAATTTTTAAGCTTTTTCTTTTTTGGTATCCAACATACAAATTGACCAATTGTTCAAAATGTAACCGTTGCTCAGTTATTTCTTATTGGTAGACCGCAGTAACTTCCATTGTTTGATTGTTCACAGTATTAACTTGTAATGCCTGGCAAAATATAAGCAAAATCGATCAGAAAACCATATTCCTTCTAATACCTTTAATACAAACGATCGATTTACTGAAATTAATTTTTCCCTGTAACTCCCAATTCGTAGACTGTAATAACATACGTTTTTACACATTGTATTGCCACAAAATGCTTCATAAAATCGACCAAGTAACCACGCCTTGCCATAAAGGCCTCCCCTGTAAATATAAGGTTTAATGATTTCAAAGCCGACAGTCTGACAGCTGTTAAACACCCGTCAGCTAAAATGTTACTTATTAGTAAAAGGTTTGCCATTTACGTATATGGATTGTTTAACAAGTGAAGAACGCGTAAAAATAGTTAAAACTTACTACAAAAGAGGTGGTTCAATCTTGGGCTATCAATCGAACAAAAATTTTCTTCGCCCAAGGAAGCTAACTTACGTCAACAAACAAAATTGTCGCATATGGGGCTCGAAGAAACCAGAAACGATTGTGGAAAGCCACTGCATCCGGAAAAAGTGACTGTTTGTTGCGCAATTATGGTCTGGCCGTAGTTTTTCGAAAACTTCCCCAAAAGGATCGACTTCTGCAACTAATCCAGACGCGACCATTTAAATAACATTTTATTTTATACATAATGGCTCGGTCCAAGCTTTATAATGAAGTAAAGGTTTCATAGAAATCATAGCTTTATGTGTCTTTTATTTTAATTTTACCTTTTAATTAATTTAATTAACTAATTTTCTTTTAATTTTAAATGATGACATGGATAAAATGGATAACCCACATAACCGATATAACCCATATGTTCTTAGCAATTACAATAAATTCAACCAATTTTGATGCTTTTGATAATTTAAATTTTCAGAATGAATATAAATGGATTTTTCACTCCATTTATTCCATAACTATTTAATACAGTGTGATGCACCAATTGCACTACAGTCAGAAATTCAAATAAGTTTTCTTTAATCAATATATCTGTGGTCACAACCCGTAACAGCCTAACTCGAGTTAGGACACAATTGAGTTATTAGCACCATCGTATTCAGCGTATCTAAATTTATTTGCTCTAAATTTTTCATGTTTGTATCTCTTCTAGGAAGGCAATTAATCCTAAAAAACCTAATAGCTTAAGTTATTTTTCTAAATGACTATTTTGGCATAACTGCCTAAGTCAATTTAGGATTACAACAAATATAAACATTATTTTTTAATCATTGCCTAAATTATCTTAAGTTTAAACTTTATGAATTCTTATATAGGAATAACAACCTAACTCAACATGAGAGATCGAATCTGAAATATTTTGACATAGAATAATAATTTATGTCAAATTAGGTGGACTTAATTTTTTTTTATTTAATCTGGAATAATAGCCTAACTCAACTTGAACTTTTTGACTTTCTTTCTTTCAACAATTCGTAAGAGCCTAAGTGTCATTTTCGATATTATCTTTTGACTGCGAGAATAAACAACTATTTTTTGTTAACAACTAAGTAAAGAAATTCGTTTCCTTGGAATCTGTAGCAAAGTTTTCCAAAAAACACCTTCTCCTAATTTTCAGTGAAGATTCAAAACTTTAAACTCCTGTACTGAAAATATTGAAAAACAGACTTAGGCTGTTATGGGTTGTGACCACAGATATTTCATTCATTTGTTATTTTTTTTTTTTTTTGTAGTTGTGTAGGAAATTAAATTTTTCTTTATGTAACTAATCGGTTTTGAAGATGATAGACTGCAAATGAACTCCATGTTGATTCACGCATATCCGACACCTGATCGGAAAATTATTCATTGCGGCCTGTTTTAATGGACTGCTTTAATTCAATTAAATTCCTTGGTTTCTTTTTGTACACCTCTTGCTTGATTAAACTCCATAAAAACATTTGCTGCAATCAGGGCAGGTGACCTTGGGGACAGTGGAAAATGGAGTTTCTTAACATTAATCTGTTTGGGACTGGCTAAGTGTGCAGTTGCTCCATATTGCTCAAACCAAATGCTGTTGAAACGAATACGTCTCCGACGCAGTTCTGGGTAAAAAAAAACTCCTACAACAATTTTTAAATAACGATCCCAATTAACAGTTACTGTTACACCGTGACACGATTCGTGCGCCACCCTGTATTTTAATGAGATCATGTAATGAAAACCTCTTACTTCAAACTACTTGGAGACCCAGCAAGTTGGTTATTTTCCCGAATGGGCACTTTATTTTTGAAAAATAGACACTTTTGTGTTATTCCAAATTTTTTGATGGGTTCCGCTTACTACAAAATATTTAGAATATATTTTGCTCATATTCTTTGACTAGGTTGCGTACTAATCCCTCTGGAGATGCGCCTAGCCTGTTTATTTCTCTACGCAGGTTCGATGATATTTGTTGAATTTTTGTCCAAAATTTCATTCACAATGACAGCCTTATAAGATGGTGCGTTAACGTGATGCAAAAATCAATGACTTTTCTTTCCGTTAGTCTGGCCTTTTTCGACGAATTTATTGTCTCAAACACTGCTTAACGCCCAAATAATATTAAACTATCGTGTAAAAGTACAAATTGTTTCGTGAGACATAGAAAATTTAGTCTCAAACTTGAATGATAACTTTTAATCTTCATTTCCTTAACTTTATCAATATTAATTCCAGTTGAACACAATGATAACCGACCGGAGCGTGGCACGTCTTTTAGCGCACTCTACCACTCATATGCACGTCTTTTTGAGAAAGCCGACTCGTCATAGGCCCTCTTCAACATTTGTAGCGGTTCGCCACATGAATTTCCATTAGTCATAGTCAAATTTTCAAGGAAATTCTGTGTCCTTTGCTGTTATCAATTGTAAAAATAGTAAAACAGGCTTGAGATAAACTGAAATGAAATTGCAAACGGTAAACAAACGAGGTGACGGCCCGCGCTCAAACTCTGCTTTGGTATATGGGACGGTTGTGCCGCCTTGGGGACAAAAGGAATATTGACAATTCCTTTAATGGGTTCTTAAATAATTAATTCTCGGAGTTTCTGTGTGTACACACCTATATACAGTATTTGACTTTTCATTACTTAATTGGTGGTAAACGAGAATTTGTCTAAAAAAAAATTTGACAACAAGCAAGTCGCGTGTACTAATCACTTTGTTACAGATTGCTAGATCACTTCGTAATTTTTTTTGCTTTTAATTTTCAACTCAAGATTACCTTATTCCTCAAAAGCACTAAAATTCCTAATGACTCATGAATGAAACATGATAAAGTTTCTCACATTCAGTGAGCTTAAATGCATTCTATTTTTAGATGGCGATTCCGAACGCCACAGTTTGAGAAACAAACTCATCGAGGTACCCACCGCTCAAATAATTATACGTGGCTGTATCGGGGGTTAAACCCGCGATCATACGAACTATAGTCGCGTGTACAAACTATTGCTTCACGTTCGGTCACATTCCCCAAGATAGTGCAACAAAAATCGTCAGTTTTGCAGACAACATCGAAAGTAAGTGGCAACTCTTATACATTTTCAAAATCGTTACTCATGCCACATGAGTTCTATGTATTATTGTAATTGAAATATTATATGTGCATTAGATTGAAATACATAAAATATTCTTCTACGAGTACTATTCTATTTAAAAATTATGGGTGCAGTTTGTCGGTGACTGTTACACGATTTCCTTTGTACGATTTGCATTGTAATTGCTTATTGGTCTGAGAATTATAATTATGAAAACAAATATATTCAAGTATTCATATATACAAATGTTGCTTGAATCCGTTACAACTCAAAAGTCTAAAAAATATTTAAATTTTTTTTTTTTTTTGGTTAAAATCAAACGATAATAATAACATTCCGCCAAAAAATAACAACTTGATTTATTATTCGTATTCTCAATATGGCAAATTATTATTACAGAGGGCTGGGGAGATCTGTCAGTTTCAAGGCAAAATCGTATTTATGTACACAGGTTATGCATACGTATGTACATATATATAACATAAATATACTTTTGTACTTGATAATATTGTTCTGTGTTGATTTTTTATGTGTTATTAAATAAAATAAGCACACTATGCCTTATAATAAAAAGTGAAATCTGGTGCACTTATGGCAGCTAAAACTGATCGCATATATTCGATGATTTCTATTTATTTATTTACGATAACACCGTTCGGAATAATAGTGTATCTACACTACGGTGGTCAAGACGATCTCATCCGGATAATCGGATTTTCATAATTAATTCTCACAATTAATCTTCCGTTTTACAGGATACAAAATAATTTTTAGATGTTCCATTTATGTCCTTCCGCATGAGAACCATAATCACCACAGCAATCATCTTAAATTCTGTGCACATTCATTGCAATTAATAGAAGAAAACAGCGTTTTAAGAATCCCTTTGAAACAATTGGTCTCATGTTTTTATAATGCCTCTTTACGAATGGACTAGGAAAGCATGTTTCTATTGCTGCAGCAATAAAATATTATCCGACATGAGATAATTTCAAATATTCGTAAACTATCACTAAAAAAATATTAAACCCAAACTACATTTATTGTGTGAAATTTTTAATATTGCCTCCATATAAAAATTGCCGATCGTCTATCTGCTATCCATTTCTTATAGTCGGAGCACAAATCACGACGACAAACTTTTTCGGACCAAATCAGGGAACTACTATTGATTAGGGTCAGAGACGCGCTACCAGTGCAAACCAATAATTTAAATAATTGAGATTTAGTAATTGATGTGAGGTCAAATTAAATGGGACCGGCTCGATATCCGCGCTGTCCGTGAAGAACTCGGACTTTCGCAGACTTCAGCATGGTGAATTTTGTATCGGGAATTGGACCTGCATCTGTACAAGATCTAACTTGATCGAATGAACTAACAAAGCATGGTTCTATTGGTAGCAGTAATAAACTAGTGTTTGACATGAAATAATTTCAAATATTTCACTGATTCTTAAACCGTCGCCAAAAAGTATTGAACCCAAAGTACATTTATTGGGTAAACTTTTTAACATTGTCTCCATACAAAGACTGCCGATTTTCTGTCTGCTGTCCATGTGTTATAGTCTGAACACAAATCCCAACGATAAACATTTTCGGACCAAATCAGGAAACTACTATTGATTTGGGTCAGAGACGGGATCTGTTCAAACCAATAATTTATAGAAATAGAACTTAGTAATTGATGTGAGGTCAAATTAAATGTGACCGGCCCAATATACAATCAATCCATATCCGACGTCCGTGAAGAACTCGGATTTTCACAGACTTCAACATAGAGAATTTTGTATCGGAAATAGGACTTGCATCTGTACAAGATCTAACTTGATGAAATGCACTAACAAAGCATGGTTCTATTGCAAACAGTATTAAACTAGTGTTCGACATGAAATAATTTCAAATATAGCACTGATTCCTAAACTGTCGCCAAAAATCATTGAACCCAAAGTACATTTATTGGGTAAACTTTTTAGTAATGTCTCCATACAAAAACTGCCGATCTCCTGTCTGCTGTCCATGTGTTATAGTCTGAGCGCAAATCACAACGATAAACTTTTTCGGACCAAATCAGGGAACTATTATTAATTTGAGTTAAAGAAGGGACCTGTTTAAACCAATAATTTAAAGGATTAAAACTTAATAATTAATATATTAATTTTGATACATTTTCTATACAAATTTTATTTACAACCATGGCATTACCAGTCTTAGATCCAGGCATTTCAATTGAGTTAATCGAAACTTTACATAGGAGGTAAAAAGATACGTTCCAGTTGTACGAGGCGGCTGGCATTTTGCACGAAGATTAAAACTCATTATTTTGCTTAAGTAATAAATTACAGAGATATATTCCACATTGTAAAAATCATCCTTTCTGTGAAACTAAATCAAACATTGACCGAAAGCGTTTGAACAATTCACACCATAAAGTAATAGATTTCACGACAATGAGTCAGCAAAAAAAGTTTTTTCTTCATTTAAGAACACAAGGAAAAAATTGTTAACATTTGAATATAAATTTTTGTTCGCTTTCTCTAAGATCTCTAAAAAATAGCAATTATATAAATGAGAAACTTTGATTGCATTGATCTCCAACAAACAGCGGTAACATAAATGAAATAATAAATTCCATGATTTCCTAAGTTGCGGAATCTGTGTTATGCAATAGCTCACAAGGAAGTTTAAAACAGACTAGAAAAAGCGGGAATTTAAATCGCTTCTTGATTACACACATAATCACTAAATGCATGTTCATTTCCTAAAAAAACTATAAATGTGGCAACTTACTTACAGTCTTATCATTTCTAGAACTGACTCCAAATGCTTCGTTCACAACATATATTATATATTGATTTTTTAAATCCTATTTTAAATGTTAACCACACTAATGCTTTAAACAATGAAACAATCACCCACTTAATTATTTAACCAAATATATCAACAACAAATCGCAAAAACAAATATTTTACTAAACTAACAACAACAAGATGAGCACGTGCTTACTACCCATCGGCCAATTATGGATGATGAACGTAACACTTGCTGTAGCCAGGCTCACAAAACAAAAAACCAGCTAACAATAACAACATTTAGTCGAGCTTAACGAAAGCTAAGCTTGTAGATGTAATAGCAAGCAAGCAACCAGTCACTGCTCAAGTCGGTCGACAGGTATTTAACATCAAAGCAAGCAGCTTATGGAGCTCATCGAGCTCATCGTTAGTTGCAACAACTAATTATCATCGATTGTGTGGGGAGCACAAGAAGAAACAACAACAGATGATATTAGTGGTAACAGCAAATCAACACCGAACGAACCATAAGCGCCCTACTCCATGATAGATGGTTACATTTTCAGTTAGTGAAGTGCAGTAGTGCTTCCCCTTTAATGATTAGTTATTTCGTGGTGAGATAAATATTTTATTTCCGCTCTATGGCTGTGTTCAAGTACCCTACCTTTTACTAAGTACAATTCTAAATTTACATTTTCACTTTTTAATTTACAAAATTCGTTAAAATTGACAGGAGACAAAGATTAAATTATGTGTAACTCTGCCACAGGGGAGCGAATTTCTTTGTGATAAACTCCAGGCATTAAAACATTTCGAATGCAGGCGTTAAGGTGGCACCGAAAGTTTTTGAAATATGTCTCTGATTCATATTCGATACAATAACTCACTTCATACATTGGCCCGTTTTTAACCCAAAACAAAATCAGGAACCTACATCGATTCTGTTTCTTTATCGAAAGACATTTCAATATTTTGATTCAATATAAAAATTAACAAAAGTATCGTATAAATTAAAGGTTATTGACGGAAGTCTAACTTTATCATGAGATTTTTTTGACCTGACATCTATTAAAAACAGCGATTATTCATTTGTGGTCCATTTTTGGTTATTTGATGATATTCAATACCAAAGGGAAAAAATCGGAGACCGGCACCGAAACGAAAGCAAATTCAAAAATATTTTGAATTTGTTTCAGCCTGGGGAATTTAAATCAAAAATATACAAAGTTTTTATTCGGATTCCAACAACCTAAATAAAATTATGTTGGAATTTGTTTCTGTTTCGTACATCCAAAACGAAATTATAGACGAAATTTGATTTTGATTTTTACACTTGAAACGAAATTAGAAGCAATTTTGATTCTGATTCAGTTTATGAAACATTTTGTTTGTAAAAAAAATGTTCAATTTCAATTCAACAAAAAAACAGGCGCATTTTTGAGTAGTTGAGAAAATTTCTGAAAGCCTGGTATTGTAAATTTAGCTTGGCCCCAGACCTTTTATCGCTGCTAAGAAACGGAACTACATTTAGATTCAGATTAAGAAATAAAATATAATTTTTTCGTTTCAGATTTTTGTATCAAAATATCTGTTTCATTATATTTCGATTGAAAAACAGAATCAATAATATATTTGTAGCTTTCTAATTTCGTTTTAAGTAGAAAACATTTCTGAGAGCCTGGTATTGCAAATTCAGTTTGGCTCCAGAGCTTTTTTTCTTTGCCAATAAACAGACATTTGGCTTCAGATCTGATTCAGATTAAAAATCGAAACGACTCAAAACAATATTTCCATTTTAGGTTCTTCTTTCAAAATATCTGTTTCATTGTATTTCAATTGAGAAACGGAATCAGTAATGTAGGTCTCTAATTTCGTTTCAGGTTAAGAAGTGAGCTGTTGTTTGGAATATGGAAAAGAAGCATATTATGAACTTATTTAACTTATGAACTTATTTAAAGTTTACATTATCAAATCCGAAGCGAAACTGAATTTTCCTGAATGTCTCTGAAAAAATATACATCATTGAAATCAATTTAAATCTATGAAACCAATTTGAATCTACAAGGGTAGAACAATATATAATTAACCGAAATATCTTTCCTTCGTTTGGTATTGAATCAAATCAAATTACAAGCGAATACAATTTTACAAAATTGGAGATACGAAAAGTTTGATCGCACCAACAACTAGGCAAAAAATTTGGCAAACGCCACATTATAATCGATCTAAACCAATTATGGAAAACGCAACCACATTTGAACATACTTTGTATTAAGATGACTAAATGTTTGATTGAATTTATTGTGAACAATTTCTGCATGACTACACGTACTATGTGGCAAACAGGAATTGAATGTCATCAAGATAACGAACTTAAATTTTAGACAGAAAATTGTTTATTATCATGACATGGCCGTGTTATTTAACAAATATTGGCTGATGATTCCATAAACAACAGTGAACCATTCATTTTTCTGGACATAATTTTGTATATTGATACAGACCAGAAATGGACCTTAATGCTACACTAAATTTCGGCCAAAAAAAATGCATTTTCTTCAAACTTTTCAAGAGTCCAAATATTAAAATGGTAACTGTTCATTAAACTGAATGACTTCAATTCTCAATTTTTAAACCAATATCCTTATGTAAAATATGACATTTTATTGAATGCGGCGAGCACGAATCGACCATATAATCTCAGCTGCCTCTATTGGTATGGTCCCTTTGGTTGCGTATTATCCAGTGATGAAAATTAAATTGACATTTTTTTGACAATGTACAGAATTTTAAATTCAGAAGGCCAATTATGGTCGTCATTAATCGCTCTAATGGCAGGAAATATATGTATTTCTCATTTCTTTATGGTTTTCCTAATACAACAGAATAATTTGAATGCACCGCGTCTGGCTAAGTTTTTGGCGTCTGACGGCGTCAAATTGAATGATCTTGATGGCTGATTGACGTCACCAAAACATTAAATTACTCTTTCAGCAAACTTCCCATGCATTAAAACCAAAATCAGTGTGGCTTGTGGCACCTTCCTGTTGAAACCACATATATAGGTAGTTCAGTTCATAATCTTCAATTGTAGGCCAAAAAAAAAATTAGCTTATCATACAGCCATAGCGCTCTGAATTGAAATTTGGATTATCCCCCTCGCTTTCGCTAAGAGAAGCAATATTTTGGCAGTGTGTACATTGCGATGATGCACAGGCCTGGCCACATCCGCCAATTCCTTGCACAGTAGGTTAATTGTGATGACCATAATCACATTGCAATATGCGAAAAGTATCCTCGTTTGAATCATCACTTTTGCAGTAAGTTTTAACCTTTTTTAAAGCGTTCTTCGGTTGTTAAAAGACCCATGTTTGTAAATAGAAAAACCTTTCACTAAATAAATAACACTTCACATGACTGCTATTTAACAGCTGACAGCCTTGCCACACCGGTGGTTTCGAAATCACTATATGGACAACCCTTTATATGGCACTTACATCGATTACTAAAACCATCCTATCAAAAGATGTCTTTCTGTCATACCTTATATTGCTCTGAATTACCACACGATAACAGAAAGGAAATCATAATTTCAGTTTGAAAGCTATAGGGGACTATTTGGTAATTTGTATGGGAGAAATCACAAACCAATACGGAATCGGCAAGGCATTCTGTAATGCCTTCTAGCAGATCATCGAAACTCGCCAACATGCCTAACACAGAAATGCATTGTAAGAGATCTTCACATTCTTGTAATTTTCTTTCTAATATGTTTTTCCACGGATTCCTTTTAGCATTAATGATAAAAACACTTTCTGATAGCAGACGGCGAGGGAGTTGATAATCGTCTAATTTTCAAGCGCTGCCTGTAGAACATTCCAAACACGATACTGTAAAAACTGTGTTGCAGGATTTCCAAAAAAAGACGCCATGGAATGTGGCTCGCCATCCATTACTATTCCCTTCTTTTGGAAAACCTCTTGGAGGTATTTCAGAGTACTCTGGTTTTCCTAATGCAACAGAATAATTTGTGTGCTCCGCGTCTGGCTAAGCTTTTGCATGATGAAATGTCAAACAATACAAAAAAGAAACCATGACAATTTAACGTTTTAATTTATTATAAAATTCTAGATGGGAAATTATCATTAAACAAATTACTTAATAGTGATAGAGTGAATACCAAGATGCTAAACTCCTGAATATTTATGTACATACTTTCGCCAAATATTCATTAGCCAAAGTAATTGACCAACTAAATGCACATCTCCCATTGCATATCACGATTGGGCCAAGATCCATCTGCCACTTTGTAGCTTCCACACAAACATTAACGAAACCAGCGATGCTTAACCAAATAGTTGTTGTTAGTAAAAAAAATAAAGAAAAACACACAAAAAACTAAAAATAAACCAAGCACATTTTCGCTGCCATCATCCCCTTGCATTGTGGAAAATTGCAACTATCTCATTGAAGTATTATGAGTTGCATTGCATAATTTTTATAGGTCTATCATTTCAGTTCGAAGCGATTTGAACTTAGCTGGTCGACAATCGCGCACATATACTAATCATTAACGTTTCCTCTTTTACATTTTTTTCTTCAATTGCAGATGAAGTCGTTGGCCTTAAACTTGTTCCAAAATTTTATACCACTGCGACTGATGTTGGGGCTGGTATTGCTGCTGTTGGTCTCTGTGGCAACGACGGCTGTACGAGAGCCTACAACTGTTATCACATCTTCCGCATCATCTTCATCGTTGTCATCTTCATCGTCTTCCTCACCACGCACTATAATTTCCACCAGGAACAGACAACGAGCTCTACGGACCACAACACCCGTTGCCCCTTCACTTCCCAAGCCGCCACAATTAAGACGTCGTCCTATTAGCACCACAACCGCCACTACCACCGCATCGGAGACAACAGCTGCCTCCACCAAATCACCAGCGATAGCACAGCGTCAACAGAGACGTCTGCCCGTGACAAGAGCACACGCGCCGTCATCCTCAGCTCGGGCAATTATGACTAGCACCATTAGATCTAGTGGCAGCTCTGAGCCAGCCATCATAAGCGAATCGAGCACCTTAGCATCGACACGTCTAGTGAGGCATGTGGATGCCACAACACCGCAGGCCAACCAAGACCAAAGCCAAAATGTGCGACAACAACGCAGCTTCCAAAGTAATGGCAGCGGCCAGACGTTTGAAGATGTGGATGGTCGGCGCAAGCACAAAGCCATACAACGACGACAGCCTCAATGGGCACCAACAACGGCAGGCGACATTTCCACTGGTCGTGCTATTCAACGGTATAGAACACCTTCAGCGAATCGCAGCAATAACAACAGTAACAACAACAACAACGACAACACTAGACCATCATCGACACTCAACGATAGTCGTCAATCGATGCCATCAACTACAGCAGACGATCTGAAGACCAGAAAAGTAACCACATCGACGTTTCCTGGCAACGAGACCGACATAAAATTCGCAATTGTTCACAATCAGCAGACACCAAAAACGTGAGTTAGCCAATTTTTTTTCTTGTTGTGTTGTTGTTATCGTCAACTTATGCCTATTTAAGAGAAATGTTCATTTTAGTCATTTTTGGTCTTGTCTACTCTGTTTTAGCCATGTTAACTGAGTGTAACTGTGAGTCATGGGGTTAGGAATGACTTTGTCTATGGTCGTCGCACAATTCTTGAGGCTATAAATTTGTCTGGCTTTTGTCTGGACTTCTGAAGTCTTGATTTAAGTGAGCACTCGTCGTAATAAGATATGTTTCTTAAGAGTTCAATACATGTATGTCAAATAGAGTGTGATGTTTAAGATTTTGAATTATTGCTCAAGTCGTACTAGGCTGCTTGAAAAGTCCACAGGTCTGACCTATAAAGGTCGTCACAAATTTTAAATCCAATGTCTGTTTCGACAAGTAAAGGTATAGTAAAAAAGGCATGGATGATATGAAATACTTTATTCAGCATAGTTAGATTTAGGTCGAATCAGAAACATTTTATTCCATAACTCTCTGTCATTTTGAAAGTAATTCCAGTATGGCTCTCTCATAGAAACTCTCGTCTCTATTGGCAAAAAACTAGGGCAGTCGATTTCTCTCTCTCTCTTTCTCTCTCTCTCGATCTCTCTTCTCTTGAGACATATTTTCCACCAGCAAAATTATTCTCCTTGGACAGAAATAGGTATTGTTCACTTGGTACCGGACTATAAAATATGCGTAACATCCACCCATTCAAGCACTCGGAGCTTATGGCGAGTCACTATCGATACATGTGGCCCGGTAGTGTCCTGATAGAATGCTGTTTCTCTCCTATCGGCCAAAGCTGGCCACTTCTGGGCGATTTCTCCCTTCATGCCGTCCAATTGTTGACAGTGCAGGCTCGAATTAAGAATTTGGGCGTTAAACAATAACTCATAGCCGTTGATTCTCAACGAATCCCATCAAGCACACAGCAAAGCTGTTCGACCATCTATTTTGGTTTGACTGCCTTTTGCGACGGCTCGACCACTGTCATTTTCGCTTGACCTAAGTGATTCACTTTTCATCAGTAGTTAGGAGTCGCTTCAGAAATGGATCGATTTCGTTGAACTCAGCAGCGGTTTGCATTTGGAAATTCGGTCTATAAAATTTTTTGCGTTAACTCGTATGGCATCCATACACCAAGCTTCGTTTGGTATCCAGTCCTTTTCAAGCAGTTTCAAACTGTTTTTTGTGTAATATTCCTGTGAAATCGAAGAGGGGCTTATATGGTAAAATTTGACGACTCCCATTATTCTGTTGATATTTTCGACAATTTTGCCTTAGTAGTGCGTTTTTGATACAAAATTTACCGGAACCAAATCGACTATAGCAAAATTGTATCAGGCCCAAAACCACTATTCACGCTCTCAGCTGCCTGGCTCGTGATTTGGCCTTTATCGGGGAAAAACTATACATATAAAATATGGCGTGTTTTTCCTTTGATGATGTCCATCTTTGACAGGTCCTCAAGCTATACTGAGCCCAGCAAACACAAAACTCTCTGAGTAGTTTTCTAAATATAAAAAATTATCTTTCTAACACCATCTAGTACTGGGTTATTCATTTTTCGGTTTCAAAAGCAAAGTTAAACTTTTGTTTTATTATAATGCTTAAAAATTGTACGCACTACAATGTCATTTAAAAGACCGACTCTGGATTGGTTGCAGCTATGGATCCTTTTAACATTGTTTTCGACCACTTTTTCATACATTTCGGGCTGTATTTCGTCGATAACTTGACGAATGACGAAATCCTCAAACAATGTTTGAGGATTATCCGCATAAACACAGCCTTTGACGTGGCCCCACCAAAAAGTCTAATGGCGTCAAATCGCATGATCTTGGTGGCCAATTGACGTCGCCAAAACATGAAATTACACTTTCTGAAAGCTTCCCATGCAATAAAGCCAAAATCAGTCGTGTTGTATGGCACCGTATTGTTAAACCACTTATCGTCTAGTTCATAATCTTAAATTGCAGACAAAAAAAGTCGGTTATTATACGGCCGTAGCGCTCTAAATTGAAATAGGGATTATCCGCCATAGTTTCACTAACAGAAGCGATATTTTCAGCAGTGCGTACATTGTGATGATGCACAGGCCTGATCACATCTGTAATGCTTTCAATTTCTTTAAACTTCTTTACAATCTTCCCAATTCCTTGCGCAGTAAGTCGATAATGATAACCACAATCACATTGTAATGCACGATCACATTTGTAATAAGTTTTAGCGTTTTTTAAAGCATTTGTTGGTTGTTAAACGATCCAGATTTGTAAATAGTAAACCTTTCACTTAATAAATAACACTGCAGATGATTGGTATTTGACAGTTGATAGCCTTGCCAGACCGGCGGTTTCGAAATCACTATGTGTACAACCCTGTATAATCTGATTGCACTTATACACATAGATTACTAAAATCATCCTATCAGTAGATGTCTTTTTATTATACCTTATATTACTCTGAATTACCTCACGATATCATGTTTTCTGTTTAGAAGCTAAAGGGGACTATTTGGTAATTTGTATGGGAGGAATCACAAACCAATACTGGGGCAAGGCATTCTGTAATGCCTTCTAACGGATCTTCGAAACTCGCCGACAGAAATACATTGTAGGAGATCTTCATATTCCTTTCATCTTCATTCTAATATGTTTCCCCACGGCATCCTTTTAGCACTCATGATAAAAAATTTTTCTGATAGAAGACGGTGAGGAAGTTAATGGTCGACTAATTTTCGATCGCTGCCTGTAGCACATTCCAAATTCGATACATCGAGAAATTATGTCACAGGATTTCCAAAACAAGCCGGTGTGGAATATGGCTCGCCATCCATTAATATTCCCTTCTTTTGGAAAGCCCCTTTTAAGTATTTCAGTAGAAACCGAAAGAATGGTGTTTTATGCCATGTTGGGAGATTGTTTTTAGATGTTGTTATATTTTAATATGCCGGAGATGAGTCGCATTTGCGGCTATCAAGTAATGGGTTTTAAGTTAAAATTTCTGCGACATCGAGCTAAACTTAAAAATGAAATGCACAGTTTAATTGAAATTTAACACAATTCAATTTTATAGCTTCGATCGCAATATTGTTTTATTTTTCGGAATAGTACATATTCTCTATGCCAGTGACCAGATTTAAGGTCTTCTGCGAGTATATGCATCATTCTCGACAAGCATTGCTCTCCTATACAACACTGTATACTGGAACTGGGGAGATCCAAATCGAATTAGATCTATACTAAAATAGGCTCCGGATGACTTCTGGTGGAAACGCCCTCTTTTATAGAAGTTGAATAATTGACCCCATATGCTCCTCTGTATATGAAGTTTCAAACAGAGGAACTAACAAAATAGTCTTTCAATATTCTTTACCAAAAGGTGCCCCGTTTGAGTAGGGAAGTTTCATCTCCGTCCTTATTTTATTTTTAAATTATGCTCATTATTCGTTACATAGATTTATTACCAAATACGAACTTGAAAGTTAATGCTTTTGATTTTGCTGAAAACAGAATTTCAAAATTATCCAATTTTTTAGGTTTGTATCAACATTTTATAATTTCAAAATCAACATTAGTTACTTAAGTCCAAGTAGAAATCGATGTTAAACCAGGTTTCTCTCTTTGCAGACCTCGCATGATCCAACGTCTTGTTGCCGGACACATTCAGAATAATGATAGAACTCTATCTGCTTCCATCAGCAGTAAGCTGGCAAATAGCACCTCAAATCACAAGGACGATTCATTTTCTCAAGGACCACGTACTTCTGTGGCATTAAGCAGTATCTACAGAGACCACCAGCTCAATGCCAATGTTCGCACTGATACCACAACAACGATATCTCCCGCCACTACCACTAAAACCTCCACCGATCATGGAAATCATGATTACCATGACGATGATGAAGCTCTCTTAGATGAAGCTGGAGATTTTGATAATTGGGATAACGGCATCTTGCGCCTAAGTGCGGGTTCTGGCAAGGAAAACACTTTTAAACTCAAAAAAGGCAAAGATGACTCCAAAAAGACACTGGCCGACCAGGTGAGGGATGGTAAATATGGTCTAATTGAAAAGGAACTGTTTCGGAGAATTCCCAAGAGACCGGGAGTTCTCAGCTATTTGCCCAACAAAGAGGTGCCTGAGGATAATGAACGCAACTATGGTGGTTTGCGCGAGGATGATATTTGGCTGGCCGAGGACCATTTATTGGTTATCAAAGGCGGCAGTTTGAATGAGGACAATCCCAATGAACCGTGGCCTGCCATCGATGACTATAATGCCGCGGGTAGGCAAATTAAAATACCCGATAATCCCAAAGTCCCGCCACCCTTTCCTGTCCAGCTCGAAGAAAATGGCCCCGTACAGCTTATCGGAAATAATAAACTCACGGTCGTCTATCCGGTCCCGAATGAATCGTCATCAGTTTACGCCGCAGACAACGCGGCGTCCGAGAGTGACCGTGACGACGAGAAAAATCTTATTACCCGGCCGGGAACGGCTAAAGATACTAAAGAAAACGAGCCGGGCTATAACTACCCGTCGCCCGCGTTACCATGGCTTTATAACAACCAAACGGCAGCGGATCCATCACTAAAGCCCATAAATTTCCCCATACTAGGTCCCTTTCTGTACGGTCGCAATGGTTCATTGGATAATGCTACGGATGATTTTGATGAAGATGATCCGTCGCTGTATTACCCACCGCCCTATTCCTTTGTTTACAAAAGTAACTACAGCAATCCAGTAGCACCCGGGCCTCTGGTGCCTGGCATTGTAGTACCGCCACCGCCAGATCAATTCGCGAAACTGGGAAAACCGGAGAAAGGCAGAAGGCCCAGTGGTGGTGCGACGCCAACGCGATATAGAGTTTACAGTACGACTTCAACTACTGCGGCACCGATCACAAGCACAACAACTACTACAACAACTACAACCACAGATTCGCCGTATAGGCAGGGAGTTACCAGAATTTCCCAATACACGCCTAAGATTATACACATTGCGTCGCCCTCTCCGAGGCCGATATATACACCAACAGCTGCACCTGCTATTGGCGCCAGGCTGCCACCAACTCCTCCGCCAACTCCTCCGCCTCAACATATCGAACCGGTGCCTGTTCCTGTGGCTATACCCATACCCATTTATCCCGTCAATGTGGAACCCACCAGACGACCCAATGTGGTGTCATTTGTGCCTACAACTCCGGAATCGCAAATTGAAACATTCTCGAAATCAAATCCTATATACTACGAATACTTTGATGCTAAGCGCCAACAGGGCAGCTCCCCCCATATCATCGATGAGTTTCTGTCAAGCACGGTCAAACCTAATCCTACTCCCTCACCTAAGCCCATCAAGTTGTATGCCACCAGCAAGAAACCATACAAGAGTTCCCAGCATCATCGAAACTACTTTCAACCTCTGGCTGCCAATCATCGCTATGAGGATGATGGGGTTGTGGTCATCACACCCAAACCTGAGGTACGGTACCAGCCGCGACCCATCTTCAAGCAACGGCCTTTGCAGAACTTTGAGCAGGAAGTTAATGCTATTCGCCAAACATTGCGTTACTATCAAAATCAGGAGCTACGTGATAACAATATACCCAGAACTCCCAAGGCCAAACCCGTTTACGATTACAATTATGATGCTGACAAGTCGGTTACACCCGAGGTGGTTAGGAACACGTTCAAGCCGCCCAACGAGTACGATATTGAACCATTCCAACCCATGGTAACCTATAGTCCTGCCGTGGATGATTCTGATTCTTTTAAAGCGGTTCAGGTGAACAAAGCTGATGACTCAGGATTGCAGGTCCAAGGTAGAGAAGAAATCGAGGAACCAAAGTATATTAGTACCACCACTCTAGTGCCGGTACAACCACAGGAACGAAGCAAGAAAATAAGAGTTGGAGCCAAGTACCTGCAACAACCACAACTCCAGCAGCACCAACAATACCAGCATCAACAACAGCAGCAACAGCAGCAGCAGTATAATTCTCCACCCAGGTGGGTGGCTGTGAATAAGCCAGAATTTGGACTGTACACTCCACCCGAAAGTCCACCGTCACTTAGGGAACGCTATCCCGAACAATTGCCAGTGCAACAACCTCAGAGAAATCGTGATTACCCTGGTTACTATTATGGACCCAGTCGGCAAAATAACCGATTCTATGAAGAGCCCTTCCATAATGCGCCCAATCGCAAAATCGTCAATTACCGTCCACCACCGCCGCCGGTGGCCCAACAACAGCAGCAGCCAGTTTGGAGTTTGGAAAATGACACTTATGTCAATTACGCACCCAACCGACCGCCCTTGAATCCAGATGCCGAATTCATAAACCCCTATCAAACTATACCTGTCAATACTTATCAGCAACAGCAGCACCAACCGAGATTGGTTTTTCAGCAGCAGCAGCAGCAGCAAGGTCCACCTCCGGCACTGTCGCACCAATCGCAATACTATGTGCCGCCTCAGCAACAGCATTTGCCACAGCTGCAGCAACAACGTTTACCCGGTCGCCAATACCAACCTCAGCCGCAACCGCCCTTGTCCTTACATCGTGATATCCTGGTCAATTATCGACAACCTCTGCCGCCCATAAATCCTGACAGTGAATACATTTCACATCCTCAAGTGGTGCGCAATCCCACACCCAATCACTACTACCGCTCCAATAATTATCGATTACCACAGCCGGCGATACCTCCATTACCGGTGTCAAATCTAAACATCGGCAATGGTGGTATTGGATCCGAGACAGATGTTTACTTTCTAACGCCGAAATATCGACGTGCCAATAATCTAAATAACCAAAATCCAAACGCAAATAATCGTAATCGTCAAACGCAATTGAATAATGGCAAATAGGTTTTGGGTTAATTGTAGTTTAGAAAGAAACTAAATAATATTTTGGGGGTTAACAAATATTTATTAGATTTGGGCAGAGTTGCCCACAAGAGGTTAATTTCTCTCAATGTTGTTGGAAGTAAAAACTAGCTTAGGAGTCACTTATTATGAGGTGTGTTTAGTCATTCTCCAACTGAAACTTTTTAGAATTGGTTGAATACTGTTTAATATAGCTTTCAATTAAATCGATCAAGTTAACCAATTGGTTTCACTGTCTGAATGTGCCTTTAGAAATGTGATAGAACTTTTTACTTGTTTGTTATTGTTAAATTCACCATTTACATAGAAATACACTCAGCGAAATTCAATTAAAGGCAGTTGCAATTATATTGCGAAACTGTGTTTGTAAGACATTTGTATCCTGTTTTAGGTTTTTGCTTCGTATTCTATACGAAATGTTATACTGGCTTGTCTCATAGGTTGACAGTATTTCCACAACGAGTGTATCAACTTTGATAAGGAAACAGACGAGCGATTTGATAGTAAATGAAGTCAAAACTAGCGTTGGAGGACAACCATAAATAGTTCAGGTCGAAATTCGGAAAAAAACCAAACCCAAAGCCATAAACTAAACTTATTTTCAGATCAACCCTAAAGGGGCAGAGGCTTGTAATTATTTTGGCTTGATATAAAAAGCCTTAAGCAGCTCTTCACAGAGCTGACCTTAATCGTTAGCATCGTCTTCAGTATGGCAAGAAAATCACAAAAAAACTTTCTGGATGTATTAACTCAAAAAACTGCATACCTTTTTGGTCCAATTTTGGATCATAAATTCGTTTCACATGTAATATTCGGTAGGACAGTGACGTCACGAACTGTTCACAGGTAAATTCGGAATTGTCAAATAATATTTTTCAGTATGGAAATCACATTATCTGGACTTGAATCCGATTGTTTTTGTACATCTATCACGTCAAGTTTGGGCGGTCGACAACTGAGTCAGTGGCAGGTGAATTACGTAAAATTTCAGTTTAGAACTTCAACAAGCGGTTGATTCAGTACCAATTCAA
>JAHXMU010023147.1:0-10772 GCA_019455685.1 Philornis downsi | reverse complement strand
TAGAAAAGGTTGTGGAACAGAGGAGGCAACAATTAATGTGCAAAATTAATGTGCAAATTGATATATCTGGCAACGCTATGCCTGAGTAGACGTGTGTGGTGCATTCAGCTGTTCATTTTTTTATTCGTTTACACCTTTAACTTGTTTCATTTAATCTATTTGTCGTACGGTTTGATTATTTGAATGCAGCAGACGTCGAGTATCATCGAGAATATTAAACTACGCTAATCAAATAGTTAATAATAGTTGTGAGTTGCTAGTTGTTGGTTGCTGTTGCTTGATGGTTGCAAATAGAGGAAGCTAATCGCCATATTCACTTGTTGTTGCTGCTTTGTTTACATTGTTAATAATACAAGATGCCGGTTGCCAAGACCTACAAATGTGGAAATTGCTCGGTTTCCATTGGAAAAACTCAAGGTAGCTTACAGTGTAGAATCTGCAGACATTGGTTACATGCATCTTGCGCTAATGTGCCTGAAAAGAACCTGAGAATGTATATTGAAACCAAGAGTATGGTTTTCATTTGCGCAAATTGTGACAGTGGTTTGGGTGATGGTGCCTTGGGTGACAATGAAAGTGTGGCTGCACAAATTTCCAACTTGAACAAGAAATTGGATGGCTTTATTAACAAGCATAACGCAGAGCAGTGCAGTTTGGATAAAAAGTTGGATGACTTTATCAGGAAAAACGATGAAGATAAATTGGCTTTAAAAAATGCCTTCCTTGATGCTGTTGCTGAGATCAAAACCGAAATGAGCTCTTGTATTAACAATATGAAAAGAGATATTATTGATTGCAACAAGCTGATAAATTGTATAGACTCTTCTACAACATCCAAAATTGCATCGTTGGAGACTGAAAATAATATACTTCATCGAAGATTGAATCGTGGTGACATTTGTATCAGTGGGTTGCCCGAGGGTCTGACAGATTTGCTTGCACCAATTGTTGCTCTTGGGAGCGTATATAATACTCCTGTTGCTCTGAGTGATATTAGCCATGTTTGTTATATGAATGGCAGAAAGGTGCTTTTGGTCAAATTTGGCAATGTGATGACCCGGGATAGAATAATGAAGGAGTATTTTAAAACGAGATCTCTTAGGATCTGTGATCTAATCTGTGATGGTCGTTTGGGTGGTGATTTGCAGAATCGCGTTTATTTGAATGATCACTACTCTCCGGCTGCCAGCAATCTTAATGGTGTCTGCAGGAAACTCTTACGCAATAAAATTATAGTCAGGTATAAGATGATGAACTCTGATAAATTGAGAGCCAAGCTCAGTCTACCGGATGGCAAGGACGTTTTCTATGATGCAGTTGAATGTGCTGCGTTGCTTAATAGAAATTCTGCTGTGCAGAGCTGATTTTTTCTACTGTTTTTTTTTTTTAATTAAATTTTTTCCATCTCTTGTTTTCTTTTTTTACTTTAAATTTTTTTGTTGAATTTTTTAATTTAAACCTATTTTTTTGGTAATTCTTCTGGTGTAATAATAATAATAATTTGATCTCATTTACTGCTAATGAATAGCTGTTTGATTGCAAGACATGAGTATGATAGATATTTTTGATTTTGGAAATATTATCAAATTTGTATTTGTTAGTTGGTTCCCCACCATAAATTGTATGCTCAACTTTGATGTCTTTTAATGGAAATATTGGTCCTGTTATAAGTAACAATTCTATGTTAAAAACAGCGCTGCACCCGTATCAACACCAATTTAATGTTGGTCACTTGAATAGCCAGAGTATTAGACCTTCGTTCAATAATTTTAAGATTGATGAGCTGAAATATATTTTGTGCAACTCACTACTTGACGTGGTCGGAATCTCTGAGACCTGGCTGAAGTCAGAAGTATCCAGTCTGGCTGTTGAGATTCCTGGCTATAAGTTTTGCAGAAATGATCGAAGCTATGCTAGGGGTGGAGGTGTCGGAATATATGTTTCGTGCAAGTTTAGACACAAAGTTGTGTTTAAAACATCTGTAGTAGGCAAATGTGAATCGCTTTTTATTGAGCTCGAATCTGGTAATTCCAAAGTTCTTTTTGGCGTAGTATATTTACCTCCTCCTGGTGATGTATCGACTTTTGAGGAACTTCACCATGATTTATTTGCTAACTATTCCAATATTGTTGTCATCGGCGATTTCAACTGTAATTTGTTTAATGTTTCCAGAGTTGGCTTACTCCGTAGTCTATGTTCTAGAATGAATCTATCTATAATACATAATTCTGTACCAACCCATTTTGATGCAGCACACGGGTCAACTTCTTTAATAGATTTTATGTTGTTGTTTTCTAGTCAGGTTCAGTGTCCATCTATATCCCATCACGCCTTAATATTTGCGTCTCTTAGAATTACCATTCAACATATTGAAGAAATTTTTAAATACCGTGATTTCAATAATATTAATTGGGAAGGCTTCCATACTTTTTTGTCAGATTTTGACGAAACTTTAATTATTAACAATTCTAATGCTGATGACCAATGTAACATTATTTCTTGTCTAATAGAGAATTTGTTTTCATATGTTCCGATTATACGGAGGAAATTACGTTCTTGTGACCATAACTGGATGAATTCACCTGGGATTATTCTGGCTAAATCATTGAGAAATTTGGCTTATAAGGATTACCTTCATAATCGCACAGAAGAAAGGCGAAGAATTTATTGCAAGTACCGTAATAGAGCTAAATCAATCATGCGAAAATGTAAAAGAAAATATTTTGCTTGATTGTTTGGAGGTTTGGATTCTTCTGGATTATGGCGTGTTATAAAGAATATAGGTTGTTCTCGTGAAACCCTAATATCATATGAGGACGATGTAAACAATATAAATGATTGCTTTGTTCGTGCTGTTGGTTCTGGAAACCTGTATAATACTGATTTTAGTGTAGATAATTTGAGTGATGATGAAAACTCATTTTCATTTAGTAGTGTCAGTGATGCTGACGTACTGGAGGCTTTAGGTAGAGTAAAATCGAAATCTGTTGGCATTGATGGTATTCCCATTCAGTTTTTAAAAATTATTTATCCATATATCTCGGATCTGGTGGTACATGTACTTAATTCAATATTAATGAGCTCCGTATTTCCATCAGCCTGGAAAACTGCGCGCGTTGTGCCTATCCCAAAGTCTGAAATTATCAATAGTCCAGAGGATTTACGACCAATTTCAATTCTACCAGTGTTGTCCAAAGTTGCTGAGCAAATTATGAAAAGCCAAATGCTTTGTCATGTTCGCAATCATATTTTCCAGTCTCAATATGCTTTTCGGAAATGATATAGCACCATGTCCTTATTATTACATCTTACTGACACTGTGAGACAAAATATTAATCGTGGATATCAAAATGTTTTAATTTCTTTGGATCTTACCAAAGCATTTAATAGTATTTGTTTTGCAACTATGATTGAAAAATTGAAATTTAATTTTAATTTTTCCAGATCCGCTTGTAGACTTGTAATGTCGTATTTATCTAACAGATCTCAATTTGTGGAGTTGTTTGGTGCACGTTCCAACTGCCTTGAACTCACATCTGGCGTCCCACAAGGATCGGTCCTTGGTCCACTACTTTTTGTACTTTATATTAACGATATTTCTGCAAGCATTAATTGTAGCACGTGCAATTTATTTATGTTTGCGGATGATATTATGCTCTTATTTTGTTCAGATCGTCCATCATACTCTTTGCAAAGTGAAATAAATGATTGTCTTAATAGTATTCTGACATGGACTATCAGAAATTCGTTACAAATTAATCCGTCTAAGACCAAGGCTATTCTTTTTGGTTCTGCCAATTACCTAAAATCGGATCTGGATATATTTTTGGGAACGACAAGGATTGACTTTGTTAGTCATCACAGATGTTTGGGAGTACTTATTGATAGTAAGTTAGCATTTGAAGTTCATATTAATAGTGTTCACCGGAGAATATATGGTCTTTTACGTAGGCTTTATTCTGCTGCTGCTTTCTTGCCGCTTACAATAAAATGTAAATTGGCTTATGCTATACTTATGCCTCAGATTTTTTATTGTCTTGAAGTGATATCAGGAACTAATGTTGAAAATCTATCAAGATTGAAGAGAGCTGTGAATATTATTGTACGGTTTGCCTATAATATTCGCAGAAGGCAGCATATTTCCGAACATGTGAAGAAGTTCTTGGGATGTTCTTTTGAGAGGTTTGTACAGTACAGAAATTTATTTTTATTTTACAAAATAGTAAAAAGTGGTATACCGGCTCCTTTATGTAATACCTTCAACTTTTCTCATTCGAGTAGAAGACCTCAGGTAATAATACCAAGAATTTGTAATACCATGTTTGAAAAATCATTTATAGTACGAATTGCACGAACTTGGAATCAACTACCAAGTAACTTGCAGCTTTTTGCATATTCTAATAATGTTTTCCGATTGAAACTGCTTGACCATGCATCACATACATAATTTTTCTTTTTATATTACTTTTTGCTATACTGGGTATGAATATAATGTTTGATTTTTGTCTCCAAGCAGTAGGAAAAGCATCAAACAATTAAGTGCACCTATTGTCTTGAATTTGTAGTACAATTGTTACTTTTACAGGATATATTTACAACTTAACTATTGCATAATGTTTTTTTTCCTATACTTATATTTTTGTGGCTGGGGAGCCAATAACTTTGTAGTTATATTTTAAATAACGTGTATATATATATTAATATTAAATTTATATATAAGTAATAAAAAAATTTGCGTTATATTATGGAGTAGCTCAAAATTCCAATTAAAGTTATAATTCCGTATTATAGGACCACAAACATACATAGTGGCAAATTCTAATAAGTGAAGTAGGTCGTCATATTTAAATCATATTTTTCTGCTATTAAGATACATAAACTTTTTTATAACATTAGTATTGGAAAGTTGTATAATGCATTTGTTACTGAATTATGAAAATACGTTGTAATATTGTAATTTAATGAAATCGGCCTTAAGGCTTAAAATTACAATCCTGAATAAATAAATAAATAAATAAATAAATAAAAATTTCATATATAAGTCGTTGGATGACGGGTATAGGGGTGTAGTTGGAGTTTTTTATGATTTGTCAAAAGCGTTTGATCTAATTGACCATGACATCTTACTTCAGAAACTTAGATTTTATGGTGTGCGTGACAAAGAACTTTTTCTCTTAAAAAGCTATTTGACGAAGCGGTTACAATTTGTACAAATTGATAATAGTAAAAGTACTTTAAAACCAGTAGAGCATGGAGTTCCCCAGGGAAGTGTATTGGGTCCCTTGTTATTTTCTTTGTATATAAATGACTTGAAAAATATTGACTTATCAGGTAAAATGTTTGTGTACGCTGATGATATTGCTATTTTTTATCCATATAAATATGAAACGGCTGTGAAGCCTTACATAGAACGGGGAGCAAGTCTATTAATGGAGTATTTGCGTATTAATAAACTTTCCCTTAATCCAAAAAAAACGAAATTGATAAGATTTAGGCCGCATTGTCGGTTCAACGACAGCTTTAGTATATACGTAGATGGGGAAAAAATTCCAGAAGTTAATTCAGTTAAATATTTGGGATTATATTTTCAAAGTAATCTTTCTTGGACACTGCATATAGAGTATCTAAAGTCTACAGTATCACCTGCCATAGGTTTATTGTATAAATTTAGAAATAAATTCGATCAAAATACTAAGTTTCTAATATTTCAAGCTTTAGTTCAAAGTCATTATAACTATTTAGCCATTATGTATGGTTATAAAAAGAGTTCTGAATTAAAATCACTCCAACGACAACAGAATAAAGCACTAAAAGCTGTAGCGAACTTGCCAATTTCATATTGTACGCTTTCTCTGTATAGAGATGTTTTTCCAACGGTTTTGCCAATATATGGTTGTTATAAATTAAAATTGCTAATATATGTTTTCAAATGTTTGCATAGTATTGGCCATCACACGATAAATTTTTCCCGAAATCAGTATATTTTCAATACGAGAAATAATGACAATTTGAAAGTAGCTATGTGTCGATCTGAAACAACAAAACAGCGTATAGAACATTCTGGTAGTAGTCAGTATAATATTTTACCACAACAGCTAAAATCACTAGAAACACTTTCGTTATTTAAATCTTCAATGAAAAGGTATTTATTGCAAAATATTGAAGAGCTTCTGGTATGAATTTTGAGTTAATATTGAAGTATATGCCAAGAAATTAAATTTTTCATAAATATGTTTGTATTCTTGTATTAAACTATTGTTATTATACAAAAAATTTTGATGTAACTATTTTGCCAACTAGCCTCTATAATGCCATGTGGCGCTGAGGCGTAATTTGTATGAATTTGTATGATATAATAAATTAAAAAAAAAAAAAAAAAAAAAAAAAAAAAAAAAAAAAAAAAAAAAAAATTTTAAATCCGAAAATTGTTGTTTAAAGTTTAACTTTATTCAGTTGGGGGGACCCTGTAGCAGTAGTTATGTGTATTTGCATTTTCCCAGTTTCGTAAACCTCGAATTCTACCGATGGTAAAACAACAATAATATTGCTCTGACAATTACTGTGAAAGACTTAATTATAGTCAGCACATATCATTTCTCTCCGGTAGCCTTACTGCAACATATAGACCTCCGGAAAAAAATTAAGCTTTTATGAAACTTTGAATTTTTTTTATAAATTGTTTAAAACAGTTTAATAAGATAGCTACAATTTTTTATAATATTGCCTCAGCGCCAGATTGGTTTAAAGAGACTAATAGGCAACTAAAACCATTCATGTAATACCAAAATAACAAATATTAACATTAGAATATTTAATAATGGGAGAGATAAAAAAAAATTATTATTAATTATTTAATTGGGTTTTAAAAACTGATAAAAGTGAAGTTTCTTTCAAGTATACTGGCAATTGATTATATTAAAATGGTCCAGCAAATGTAACACGTGCTTGGTTAGCTCTAACCAACAAAACACGACATTTAAATGCATTGCTTGACGGGTTGATCTTTGGGTATATGATATATCCTTGATTGATATCCTGAAAGATAGAACCGATTTATAAAAACTGTTACATATCTAAGATTGCCATGACAGCGATATTAAAATTTAGTTGATTTTCTCAAACCACTAGCAAAAGAAAAACTTTTTTACAAGTCTCCACTTGCCAATATTATCATTTCCTTTTTGTTATCGTAAAATATGCAAATATCTTCAAAGTATACAAAGGTTGTCTGTACATAATTTTAGTTTGTGTTATATTCAAAATCTAAAAGAAAAACTACAATAATGGAATAAACTGATGGTCACAATGTCACGATAAAATTGCAGTGAAGCAGTATGCAATGTTAATTAGGTCCCAATGGAAATGCAATTTGAATGGAATTTATGCACTGCAAAGTTGCCGTCAATTAAAACAACAAGTCAAATGAAAGGTTTTAAAAAAAAACTATAATAACAGAAAATTGACATCGTTCCGGGAGTGAAGCAAATAAGTGGTGGTCAGAGTAGTGTTTTGATTAATTATAATAAGATTATTCATTTTAAATCAATCATTTCGATTTTAAGCATTGCAGTTTTTTGCCGAATTGTGTAACAAGGAAAATGGTAAATGCCCTCATCTACCAAAAATAGTAACCACCAAAACGAAGCAATGACTAAAATAACTAGGAGAAACGTAAATAGAAAACTAAAAGTGAAAAACAAAAAAAAAAAAAAACAGATATACAGATTTATCCATTTAATGATTTCAAAACCGCCCATCTGGCAAGGCTGTCAGCTGTTAAATACCTGCCATTTGAAGTGTTATTTATTTAGTGAAAGGTTTCCTATTTACGAATATGGATCGCTTAACAACAACATTAAAACTTGCTACAGTTAAAACCTACTACAAAAGTGATGATTCAAACATGGGCACTTTTCGTGCATTACGTGGCGATTATGCTCGTCATAATCATAATCAAGCAATTGACAAAATTATAAAGAAATTTGCAAATATTGAAAGCGTTACAGATGTGGTCAAGCCTGTGCATCATCGCAATGTACGCACTGCTGAAAAAATCGCGTGAAAGTGTGACAGATATTACGAATTTCAATTCAGATTACTTTGACCGTATGAAAACCTACTTTTTTGCCCTGAAGATTATGAACTGGCCGATACGTAGTTTCAACAATACGACCGATTTTGGCTTTATTGCATGAGAAGTTTCCAGAAAGCGTAATTTCAAGTTTTGGCGACGCCAATAGGCCGCCAAGATCACGCGATTGAACGTCGTTAGACTCTTTTGTGGGCCAACGTCAAATCTCCAATGGCTAGGACATTTAAAAACTCTACATTCGTCAAGTTATTTCCAACCGAAATGTGCGTAAAAGTGTATGAAAACTACCTCAAAAGCATCCACTGCCGCAACCAATGCAGAGGCATTTAAATGACACTGTATTTCGTACATAATGGCAAGGTCCAAGCATTATAACTTTGCTGTTGAAACCGAAAAATGGATAAACCGGTACCTATTCACGATTTATTTTAGTATAAACAGTTTGTTATCAATAAGATAATGCTGTAGACAATAATCATCATTTTGTTTACCGTAGATTTAATATAGTGTTATTTATAAAAAAAAAAAAAAAAAAAAAAAATTAATGTCAACATTTTTTGAATATTATGTAAACGTATATTTCCGTTGCAAATTTAAGTTAAATGAATTCAATTTAGCCATCTTCTAAATTGTATTTACTATTTGTTGTGAATTTTTTGCTAACATAACTCTTTTAATGTTACTATTATGAATTTCAAAACTAATTTCAAAGAAAATGTTAAACATAAAAAGAAGAAAGCCGATGTTATATTTTAAGTGCAACGGATATAACGATTTACTTACAATTTACAACCCAAACGATGAGCTACACCCAATTAAACTTAATTTGAATTCCCACTAATTCAAGTTGTTTGTATATCCTCTCGCTTCGCGAGTAATTTTCCTACCTTCAATCTTTATGCGCTGGAGTAGAAAAATCACTCCACAATAATGCTCATCAGAAATCGTCTAAAGCTGTCACCAAAAGCTTGTCGGCGCAACGTCTCCTCATCCGCATCGTCAATCAACGTCGCTTCAACGCCAAGCTGAACATTGCAGACATTCACCTCACCCCCGTAAGCCTACATACAGTCCACTCTAAATTAGAATTTACAGCTCTCCAAAAGCATAGCTGCAACGCTCTCAGAAGACACTTTCCCCCCTACCGGCACCTCGTGTACAGCGTTTCTTTGGTATCCTATATAGGATACCAGTATGGGAACCAAAAAAGCGCATTGGCGCTTAGTAAAATTAACTTGGCAGCATTACTATTTATGAAATGTTTATTCATTTTGTTTTGTTCTTTTTCGTAGTAATTTTATAACCCAAACAAGTCCAAAACAAACAAATCCATACAAATATACATCCAAACAAATCCATACAAACGCCAATAACACACAAAACCAAAATTAATCAATTGATGATTGCAAAAAAATTGACAACTTGTGTTTGAGTTATTTGACGTTCTTCTTCTTCTTTAACTTCTTTATTTAGTTTTGCGTAGGAGAACTTGGTCGCATTGTTAGTTTCCATACTTTTCTACTACTTTCTTATACAACTTATCCCCGTTTAGCTTAGCGTGCAATGTAATCCCCGTTAGCGTATACCGGATAGCATTTGTATGGCGAAATGAGTATAAGAAACCAAAAAAACCCAGCCACTGTTTCTTTTTTAACTGTAGCTTAATAACGTCTATTACGAAAAATGTTAACAACGAAAAAATTGTTTCATTAAACGGGCACCATTTTTATTACCTTACAACGAGTTGGCACACATAAAGTAACCATACAAGATATAAAGGCATTCAAATGCGAGTATATCTAAGCAACCAGACAGTGGGAAATGTCGATCATTTCGCGATCAAAAACGAGAAAATATAAAATAGTTTCCAGTTAGTTGTTCTCAACATAAAGTGCATATTTGATATTACTTACAATGACTTTTCCATAGGAGGAAATCTAACTCAAATCCATTAAATTCCAAAATTGTGTTTGATTTGTGAGATGTTAATAAAGGGAAAGGAAAGCTCACAAAAGAGTTATTTCATTCCAACATTCTAAAGCATTTTTAACAAAACTGATATCGGTATCCCTAACCAGCACGATATTATACGAGTACATACATATAAGGAATGGGTACAACATATAGGTCTGCTGGGCAACACTAAAGACAGCATGGTCCCAATCCCCAATTCTAATGCATTTGATATCTAGTACAAGATGAAAGTTATTTTTGCCAAAAAAAGTACATGCTGCGAGGCGAAAACCTCGAATAAAAGGAGTAGTCGACTTGTGCGTATAGAAATGAATTTATTTTACAGATCCACAATATGAACCGCCCTTTTTTTAGAAAATGTGATAATGATGTTCTTCAGACATCGGAACCAAGTAATATGGAACCAGTAATCAGTAATTTGCTCTTTAGCTTTAGCTCTTTAGCTGGCATTAAAAATAAAACACAGCTAATACTCGTACATCTCTAATAGCAATTTTGTGCAGACTGATGGCTTCAGGGCACATGGGTGAGATGGCAACAGCAGCAATTAATGCTACGCTATCAAGGGTAATGTAATCCATAATGTCGACTAGTCAGTTTTCTACCTTTTGCTGACGTCATCATGTTACGTGCCCACATACAGAAGTAAATGAAATGACGAAACTTTCATTTTGTAAAAAATAATAAGAATTTTACGTGAGTTGAG
>JAHXMU010023144.1:0-16788 GCA_019455685.1 Philornis downsi | reverse complement strand
ACATCAAGATCAGAATGTATGTTGTTATTGTTGACAAACCAAGGGCAATTTGTGATGAGTCGCAGAGTCTTTGACTGATATCTTTGTAGTATTTCTACGTTTGAGTTGCTTGCTGTTCCCCAGAGCTCAATACCGTACGTCCATACTGGTTTTAAAACGGACTTATATAGAATAATTTTATTCTCTAAACTCAGTTGGGATTTTGGTCCGAAAAGCCAAAACATACGTTTGGTTTTAATATTAAGCTGTTGTCTTTTTAATGTAATGTGCTGTTTCCAGGTTAATCGTCTATCCATGTTAAGTCCAAGATACTTCACACAATTAGATGGCGGAATAATTACTCCGTTTAAAGTCACTGGAGGACAATCTTCTTTCCTAAGGGTAAAGGTAACATGGGTCGATTTTTCAGCATTGACTTTGATATTCCACTTTTTTAGCCATAGTTGAGTAAGATCAAGTTGTTTTTGGATGATGTTGGAGGCTTCTGCAGGTGATTGACTCGTGGCTAATAATGCAGTGTCATCTGCATACGTGGCTATAGTTACTTCATCGATTGTAGGAAAGTCGGATGTATAAATTGTATACGGTACCGGACCCAACACACTGCCCTGTGGGACTCCGGATTTTTTGTCGCCAAATTCCGAGTCATCGTCATTAATGCTCACAAAGAATTTTCTCTGGTTTAAGTAGGACCTCATCAGTAGGTAAAAGGGTGTGGGTAGAAGAGTTTTCAACTTGTATAATAAGCCATAATGCCATACTCTGTCAAATGCTTGCTTAACGTCTAAGAACACTGCCGAACAATATTCTTTAGTTTCTAAACTTTCTCTAATTGTTTGGACCACCTTATGGCATTGTTCTGATGTTCCATGTCCACTTCTAAAACCGAATTGGTGATCGGGCAATATATTTAATGCAGCTAAAACAGGGAAAAATCGCTTCTGCAAAAGTCTTTCGAAAACTTTTGAGATTACCGGGAGCAAACTGATTGGTCTATACGAACGGATATCATTTTCTTGTTTATTTGGCTTCAGTAACATAGTTATTTTTGCAAGTTTCCACTGTGCTGGGTAGTGCGTTAACCTTAAGACTGAATTAAATAGCACAGTTAGAAATACGTAGCCTTTTTTCGGCAAGGATTTAAGAACTTTAGCATCTATTAAATCATAGCCTGGAGATTTTTTTGGATTAAGTTTCTTCACTTCATTAACCACCTCTTTAACAGTAAAATGTTTAATTGGACGATACATTTGACAAGGTACGTCAAGAAAATTTCTAATTTCGTTTTCATCTGAGGCGTCAGAAAAAGAAAATGGTGTAAATGTTTCCTCAAGGTATGTTTTAAAAGCAGACACTTTGCTCTTATCAGATCTGCACCATATTCCAGCAGAGTCTTTGATTGCGACATTTCTTTTCTGAGGTCTCTTTAAATAACTTGTTGCTTTCCAGAGATTAAACTCGTTATTGTTCGTTGGGCTCAAATTACTAAGGAATGTATTGGTGGAACTGTTTTTATAATCCCATAGTACAGTTTTAAGGTAATTAGCAGCTCTGTTTAAATTTGTTTTGTCTGTCGGACGCCTTGTGTGTTGCCAAATTTTACGTAGCCGTCTTTTATTTTGAATAAGACTTCTAATTTCGAAAGAGGTTTTAACATTTGAAGTATTGTTGTTAACTTCCTCCGGCGTAGATAACACAGCTGCCTCGTGAATCAGTTTTGTGAAATATTCTGTAGCCGCATCCAGCTCGTCTGCATTTTTGATAGATAGATTTAGGTTTATATTTTTATCGATCCAATATTGAAACGAGTTGATGTCCGTTTGCGTTGTGATTAGTTTTGGACTTTTAATTCGTTTACAGTGTGTGGTCTTAAAATTGATTATAATAGGACTGTGGTCTGAGCTGAGATCGTAATTAGCAGCGATATCAAGTGATGTTTTTACTACCGTATATCTCCCTTTTCATAAACGAAAAGATGTCCGAAAAATAGAGATTCGATAGATTGATTTCTACTCCCATCTATCAAGTTTTTTATTAACGAAAATATATCAGTAAATTTCTGAAGAAGTTCCATTTTTCAAAGGTTGTATTTAGTTGCTGTACGGGCAAGTCTTCTTTTCTAGCGAAAGACCAATTTGTTGCATTATAATATCTGTGAGCCACGGTGTAGATAACCATTATCGAGTCATTGACAACGATGCACTGTATTTTTAGCACTTCGTTGATGACATTTGTTAACATTCGACATTAAATTTTAATCCACATCGATTGAGGTTTTAAACTTTAGTCTACATTTATTCAAGTAGTTTCTACATCTCAAATGAATATTTAGGCGAATTTATGAAAAAATATTTATCGAAATTTCATATTACTCAACGTTTTTCATTATGTTTTTTCTTTTCGGGTTTGGATTTAAAGCTTTATTTCTATAATTTATGTATCATTTTTTTGTTTTTTCAATTATTGATTAGATCGCAATAGGATCTGGCCATACAAAGGTGGTGCGAATGTGAATAAGAGTTGGCAAAGAATGAACGATACGCCTAGCGAACATTTATTTATATGTACTTTTATCGATAGAAAACAATCCTCTTAAAGAAATTAGATACGATCATTGTGATAATTTCGTCTTAACTATAAAAAAATTAAAACAATGTAAAAAAATGCTTGACTTGATATTGGTGTTCACTTAAAGGCTCAATTTTTTTATACATACTTTTATACTTTTATATATTTTATTATATCTTCTCCGGTTTTCGAGATATATTGCAATGAAGTTTTTGATAAACATATACAACTATTTTCGGATGTCAACAGTTCTTACAGTTTCTCCATGTAGACCCTTTTTCTGAGATATTTCATAGAAACTACACAAAGATTCTACAAAAAATCTGAGGTGGCTTAAAAACCAATTTGGAGAAATTTCTGAAAAATTTCAATGAAATACCTCTTGAACGAAAACCATGTGAAATAATCTAACGTAGCTTTTAAAACGTATCAATCAAGGTTTATTTGACTTTAAAGTTCAAAATTTAATAGTGAAAATAACTCGGCTCACAATGATTTTTAAATATGACCCCAATTCGTAATGACAATGATGATATCTCGGCAATTGTCGATACTAAATCAATTCTCTTACATCTGAGGCATGGTAGAGAATGAAAATGAGACATGAGAGAGCTTCTCACATTCACTGAGCTTACATACATGCTATTCTTAGACTCACTCAATGGCACCGTTCTTTAATGATAATAATGATATCTCGACAATTATCAGCACAAAATCAATTCTCTTATACCTGAGACATGGTAGAGAATGAGAATGAGACATGAAAGAGCTTCTCACATCCAGTGAGCTTACATGCATGCTATTCTTAGACCCACTCAATGGCACCATTTTTTTTAAGGATAATAATAATAAATCTCGACAATTGTCGGTACTAAATCAAGTTTCTCATATTTGAGACATGGTAGAAAATGAGAATGAGATATGAGAGAGTTTCTCACATTTAGTGTGCTTACATGCATGCTATTCTTAGACACACTCAATGGCACCTACAGTTTAACGACGATTTCGAGTTTGAAAAGCACTTACAAGGTGGTTTATGAATCGACTTTTCGAAGATTTCGTCAGACACATCGACGTGACAGCCCTTCAAATAATGATAGATGGCTGTATGCGGGATTGAAGCCGCAACCGGGCGAATGATAGCCGCTGATATTAACCATCGCGCCCCGGATGGTCACAAAAATGCATTTTTGGAAAGATTTTGCATCATTCAGATCTTCAAAATGCTTGGCATTATCCAGAGGTTCATATAAAATTGACTGTCAAATACGGTGGAAGCAAATATATTTTAAAGAGAAATATGGAGGCAATTTATTCTGTTCTGAAAACAGTGTAGAAGTCCGAAAATTCAAAACTTTGCCTGCAAAGTTTTTACAAATGCTTGAAAATAATTTTTCCTATATGCTTGAGGTGCCAAATATTTGCTTTCTGTAAATGTCATAATAATATATTTTCCTTTCATATACAAATTTTGTTGTCCGCTATTAAACTTTATGTTTTTATTTTTTTCTTTTTCACTCGATCAAAAATATTGTATTTGCCGGGTCTATTAGACCAAAGTCATTCTGAAATCAAAAAATTTCTACAATCGTTTGAAATTTCGGCTTTCATATTTGTCAATTTTCTTTGTCAAACATATCACTTCTAACAAATCACTTCTATTGTACCCTTAGGTTATTGTCTTTCAAATTTTTTTCTTTGCCAGACTTTTACGTCTGCCATACGAACGTAGCCTTCATAACGATGTGATTTAATTGTCCTCAAGTCAAAGCCGACAAATCAAAATAAGGAATGTCATAACTTTCCTGCGATTTATGTCATCTTGTGTTAAACATAAAGCAGCAGATTTCACAGTCTCATAAACCTTATTTCATAACAATTTTTCCAACGTCTTGGCACATCCTTAGCAAATCAAGAAACACAAACTCACTCTCACACAGAAACACACGCAAAAATGACAAAAACGAGCGCAAGGAAATGCCTTCTAAAGAACACAACAGAAGACAAAAACACCGCCAGCTAAATGGGGGGGGGTTACACAAGTAACAATCTTACTTAACATTAGTGGCCAGAAATTGCACACATTTCAATCTTCTCCTACCGTCCGAGTTACCGTAACAAATACGTTGCGTATCCCAAAACGTCATTTCGGACTAAAGTTAAGAGTCGACAACAAGCAGTAAACATCAGCTTTAACTTCAGCAACAGCAACAGCATCATCCGCTACCCATCCACTCCACTGCAGATGCACTCTTTGTAAACATAGCCCCCAACGCATTTGGACACAAACCCAAACGTCCTGTATGTCAGGCAAACAAACAGGCATCAACATACCACATGTGGACACTCATGCCACTGTTGTAGTTGCTGTTGCTGTTGCTGTTCTTCTTCTTTTACTGCTTCTCATGTTGCTTGGGATTGGAGGCCTTAAGGCAAATGTGAAATAATACAAGTATATTCAAGGCAATATCTTTCCCCGAGATTGCATACGAGGATGAGAGTTACACACGTTCATATAAATTTGAGACAGTAACGTTTTCCTTTTAGTTTTTTTGCTCTCCAACTTTGCGTAAATTTTTTGTTGCGTTTTTTCCCCCACCAGTTGGCAGCCGCACTGTCAGCTGAAATGAAAGAAATGTCATGCGAAGGCTTCCAGCAGTTTAGAAGTGGGCAGTGGTGAAGGATGGGAGTTGAATTCGTATCATAGTAACTAACCAAAAACAGAAGTGCGCTTAAAATTCTGAAATATCAAACAAATTGTGGGAAGGATTGCCAAAAAGTTAGTAGCGAGCTGCTACTGCCAGATCTTCACATAAGATTTCATATACAGTAAATTGGCAGTTACAGTGGCAGTTAAACAATCTAACTCAATATGAAGTTATGATCTATGCAGAAATGTCTCATTGTGTGTGAAAAGTTATGATGCATACATGGCAATGCTGTAGCCAATTGTAAAGCGTGTTATGGGGGATTGCATTGAGGAGAAGAGAAAAGAAACACGGCGAAGAAAAGGTTGTCGAAAAGAAGAGAGAGAGTGAGGATTTCTATATCCTATAGTATAGGATATATATATATATACATATATATACAGCTGCGGTCAAAAAAATAGCACGAAGGCTAAAAAAGAATATGTAGACTATTATTTTGCAATAGCGTTTACTGATTAAGTTCAAAATGTAGCATTAAACACTTAGGACTATACAAAACTATATTGAATAAAAAACATTAAGTTTCCTTTTTATTTTGACACAAAATTTAAATTTTTTTGAAATGAACTTAAAAAACAACCAATTAAAAAAATAGCAATGCAGTTCCATTTTTGGTGGTAGTATACACTTAACTAAGCACAAATTAATAAAAAAAAAAAAAAATAATATATTATGAATTTACTACTTCTGAGTATTATTTATTTATTATTATCAATACTTCGTGGCATTTCCTTTATTTGCAACAACCTCTGCGCAATGTTTTGGCATAGAATTAACCAGAGTTCGACAACGTTCCACCGGAATTTTGTACCATATTTGCTTTACTGCGTTCCAAAGAGCTTCATTGGTCGTTGGCTGTATTTAAGCAACACCTTTTTTTAGTATCTGCCCATAAATTCTCAATGGGTTTGAGGTCTGGGCTCTGGGCGGGCCACTCCATCACATTGATATTATTGTCTTTAAATCACTTTGTTGCAAGTTTGCTGGTGTGTTTAGGGTCATTATCTTGCCGGAAGACCCACATCAGCGGCATTTCGTCTGAAGCATAGGACGGTATAACTTCTTGAAAGATATTAATATAAATGGTTTTATTCATTATGATTCTTATCCAATGTATGGGTTCTACACCATAATAAGGGAAGCATGCCCATACCATTATACTAGACCTACCGTGTTTTATAGTTTTTATGGTATAATTTGGGTTGCATTCGGCATTAGGGGGTCTTCTAATATAGCAACGTGACCTCTTGCCACCAAAAAAAAAAACACACAAAAAAAAACAATTTTGGACTCCTCAGTTCAAAGCACATTTCTCCACATTTCGGCTGTCCAGTTCTAACGAGGTGTTGCAAATTTCAACCTTTTTGCAACGTGCTTACGAGATAGGAGTGGCAGTTTTCGAGGACTGCATGCATTTAACACGTTGCCCGCGAATGGTCTCGACACTTGCATCTACAGTAAGTTCCTTCTTAAGCTCTGTGGCTGGTTTGAATGCTCCTTTTTTGCCTCTCTGACCAAAAGTTTAACCATTAAAGGCGACAAGGCTCGTTTTTGTCCACATTTTTCTGGTTTCTGAGTAAATTTCAGTGAGTTTTTTGAGCACCCAACTAATTTTCGGATTTCCATATATAGTTTGTTTTCAGAAACCATGTTTTTTATAACAACACGTATTTCGTGCGTGCGGTGCTTTCCACGTCCCATTCAGACGAATATACATTAAAATAATCAGTAGATATTATGAATTGCAATGTGAATTTACCATACCTTTAGTGTTTTTCACTTTTATTTTAATTATTAAAACATTATTTACAGGGTTGCCCATATTCGACGGACCCATGTTTTTTAAAAAAAATCAAAGAAAAAAATAAAAATTTGGCGGTTGGCAATCTTATTCATTTAATTTGTTCCAAGTAGATTTGTTTACATCAATTTTTGAATATGATATCTCTCAAATGGCCGCCTCTGGCGTTGATGGCGTATTGTGCCCTTTTTGCAGCATTTTCCATCGTTTTCGCCAACATTTCGGCCGGAATAGCGGCTATTTCTTCACGAATGTTGTCCTTGAGCTCTTCTACGGTCCTTGGCTTGTTAACGTAAACCTTTGACTTCAAATGTCCCCACAAGAAGAAGTCAGCGGGCGTCAAATCGGGCGAACGCGGTGGCCAGTCCAAATCACCACTTTTTGACATCAAACGGCCCGGAAACAAATTCTTCAGAAAATCGATTGTTATGCGACTTGTGTGCGGTGGAGCGCCGTCTTGTTGAAACCAGAACTGCCTCATACGCTTTCGACGAATAATTGGCATCACAAAATTGGTCATCATGTCGCGATAACGCTCCTGGTTGATGGTAACAGCATGGCCATTTTCGTTTTGGAAGAAAAACGGCCCAATGACCGTTTTCGCACTAACGCCGCACCAAACTGTGACTTTTTCGTCATGAAGAGGCAATTCTTGAATCTCCTGAGGATTTTCAGTGGATGTGAAATGGGCTTCATCGGACATGATAATTTTGTTCCAAAATTGCTCGTCATCATCGGCCGTTTCGATGACTCGTTGGGCCCATTCCAATCGACGAGGCTTGTCCGCAGGCAACAATCTTTGCGTCAATTGAATTTTGTACGGGAACAAATGCAAATCAACGCGAATAATCCGTTGTAAAGTGGACCGAGCCATGCCCAACTGCTGCGAACGGCGTTTTTGGGATGTTCTTGGGGACCTCTCAACACTGGCTCGTACGGCAGCGATATTCTCGGCCGATCGCCTTGGTCGACTTTTATTTGGTCTCTTCGGATTAGAAAGAGCCTCACCAGTCGAACATTTTTCGTATAAACGCTTAATGGTGTTCTTAGAAGGCGCACTTCTCACATTTTTTAATATTTTAAAAGCACGTTGAGTTTTCACAATTGACTTCTTCTGTTGAATGTAAATTTCAACTATTTCAGAGCGCTCGCGTGGCGTGTATTGTTCCATGGTAAAAATCTGCTTGGACTGACGCTTCAAACGCGGTATGTCATTAAGCGATCTGACATCTCTGTCAAAAGTTATGGCGTTGCCAGATGGGTCCGTCGAATATGGGCAACCCTGTATAACTCTAAACAATATAGAATACTAGGCATGATATAAGCATGAACCAATTTCTCCTTAATCGATCTGGGCAACACCAAAGCAGTATTATAAAAACTTTGCAGTGAATAATTTAAACATCTGACTACATTATCCACATGATAGTTAAAACTTAGTTTGTTGTCTAAAACTACTCCCAATTTTGTTCAAATGTAGTGAAATAATATTCTTTCTTTGGAGGTGGGGTCTCAAAAATTGCTACTTGAAAAACTATTTTCCGGAATTTCAATCTTTTCTTGGGAGCCTTTTTTTTTGTGCCCTACCGAAAATTGAATTTGTAAATTCTAGAGAACATTGCCAGAAGCAACTTATACCTATTCTATGCATACCATGGAAATATTCATAAAATTTTGATACGATTTTATTCCACCGAAGCGCTTTGAAGCTGCGAACAATAAATTTTTTCCACCAAGAAATCAACAACCATTAAAAATCGTTTCGTTTTCGTTAAATTTGAAAAAATATTCGCTAAGTTCTACAAGTCTTTTATGCTTTAAATGCATTTTTAGATAAAATGTAATTGATGAAGATTGCAAAATGCTGACATCAAAACTGCTGCATCAAAATTTTAAAAATATATTCATCACAACATAAAGTTATATATTTTTCGGTTTCAACTAAAGTGAAATAAAGCAGACATAAAGCTATGATTTCGATGAAACTTTTACTTCATTCCAATGCTTAGACTTTGTCATTATGCACGAATTACAATGTTATTTAAACGACCGCCTCTGGATTGGTTGCAGCAGTGGATTCTTTTGAAGTTCCCCTGGTGTAATTTTCGAAAGAATACGGTCCAGTTACACCTCCTGACCACAATGCGCACCAAACAGCTGCTCTTCCGGATGCAATAACCTTTCCGCAATCACTTCTGGGTTCTCTGAGCAAAAAATGCAACAATTTTGCTTGTTGACGTAACCGCCGAATGAGAAATAATCTTCACTGCTAAAGAACATTTTGTCCAATCGAAAATTCGCATTAAAATCGCCACCTTTGTAGTAAGTTTAAAATATTTGTACATGTTCTTCTATTGTTAAAATGTGCATACTCGTAAAGCTTTCAAAAATAAAATGACACTTCAGATGGCAGGCATTAACCAGCTGACAGCCTTGCCAGACCGGCAGTTTTGTAACCAAAATATATGTACCTATATATGTAGTTTCAAAATCCACATTGGGTACACAGTAACAAAGTTGGTCAAACAACGCTAGAAATTGAAACTTCAATCGCCATCAGGGTAGCAAAATATCCTAACGTTCAAAATTCCCATAGTAATGTTTTCAGCTCTAATCGTATGAGACTACGATTGTTTTCAAATGACAAATAGTAATAACATTAAGAATCCAGCTCGATTATGCCAGCTAGCGTAATTTGTCCAAGTTCATTTCTTCAACTTTTTTTCTGCACTTTTATAGAACCAGGCGAAATTGTCAGCTTATGGAGAAATGTAGGTTTTCAGCACCTTAAAAGAGATTAAAGAATTCAAAATTAATTGGTTCTATAATAGTTTTCAGGTATCTCAAAACGTATTTCATATAGAAAGCGCTGATAAAGCAAATCTTTTATAAATATAAAATTTCAGAAATGTTTACTTTACTGCTTATAATTAATAAATCTTTTTTTTTTTTTTTTTTTTTTTTCCCCTCTTCTTTATTTGCAATCTATTTACAAAGATAATAATAAGCAAATTTAATCAGAACTTCTTAAATTTAACAGAGTAGTTAAGGTCCATTGAGCTTAACATGCAATTATCATTGTCACAGTGTTATTTAAATACTATTTGTTTGACTTATATATATTATTATTATATTTATTATTATTTCTATATTAATTGACAAATGGTAAATCAAGAATATGCAGTCTTTTGAGTCGACTTATTTCATTACTTTCATCTAGAAGAGTAATGGCTAAAACATTTGAATGTTGACTTAATCTATTGAGATAATTTCTGCTATATCTGCTAATTTCTGTTTTTACTTTAGGAACATCAAGATCAGAATGTATGTTGTTATTGTTGACAAACCAAGGGCAATTTGTGATGAGTCGCAGAGTCTTTGACTGATATCTTTGTAGTATTTCTACGTTTGAGTTGCTTGCTGTTCCCCAGAGCTCAATACCGTACGTCCATACTGGTTTTAAAACGGACTTATATAGAATAATTTTATTCTCTAAACTCAGTTGGGATTTTGGTCCGAAAAGCCAAAACATACGTTTGGTTTTAATATTAAGCTGTTGTCTTTTTAATGTAATGTGCTGTTTCCAGGTTAATCGTCTATCCATGTTAAGTCCAAGATACTTCACACAATTAGATGGCGGAATAATTACTCCGTTTAAAGTCACTGGAGGACAATCTTCTTTCCTAAGGGTAAAGGTAACATGGGTCGATTTTTCAGCATTGACTTTGATATTCCACTTTTTTAGCCATAGTTGAGTAAGATCAAGTTGTTTTTGGATGATGTTGGAGGCTTCTGCAGGTGATTGACTCGTGGCTAATAATGCAGTGTCATCTGCATACGTGGCTATAGTTACTTCATCGATTGTAGGAAAGTCGGATGTATAAATTGTATACGGTACCGGACCCAACACACTGCCCTGTGGGACTCCGGATTTTTTGTCGCCAAATTCCGAGTCATCGTCATTAATGCTCACAAAGAATTTTCTCTGGTTTAAGTAGGACCTCATCAGTAGGTAAAAGGGTGTGGGTAGAAGAGTTTTCAACTTGTATAATAAGCCATAATGCCATACTCTGTCAAATGCTTGCTTAACGTCTAAGAACACTGCCGAACAATATTCTTTAGTTTCTAAACTTTCTCTAATTGTTTGGACCACCTTATGGCATTGTTCTGATGTTCCATGTCCACTTCTAAAACCGAATTGGTGATCGGGCAATATATTTAATGCAGCTAAAACAGGGAAAAATCGCTTCTGCAAAAGTCTTTCGAAAACTTTTGAGATTACCGGGAGCAAACTGATTGGTCTATACGAACGGATATCATTTTCTTGTTTATTTGGCTTCAGTAACATAGTTATTTTTGCAAGTTTCCACTGTGCTGGGTAGTGCGTTAACCTTAAGACTGAATTAAATAGCACAGTTAGAAATACGTAGCCTTTTTTCGGCAAGGATTTAAGAACTTTAGCATCTATTAAATCATAGCCTGGAGATTTTTTTGGATTAAGTTTCTTCACTTCATTAACCACCTCTTTAACAGTAAAATGTTTAATTGGACGATACATTTGACAAGGTACGTCAAGAAAATTTCTAATTTCGTTTTCATCTGAGGCGTCAGAAAAAGAAAATGGTGTAAATGTTTCCTCAAGGTATGTTTTAAAAGCAGACACTTTGCTCTTATCAGATCTGCACCATATTCCAGCAGAGTCTTTGATTGCGACATTTCTTTTCTGAGGTCTCTTTAAATAACTTGTTGCTTTCCAGAGATTAAACTCGTTATTGTTCGTTGGGCTCAAATTACTAAGGAATGTATTGGTGGAACTGTTTTTATAATCCCATAGTACAGTTTTAAGGTAATTAGCAGCTCTGTTTAAATTTGTTTTGTCTGTCGGACGCCTTGTGTGTTGCCAAATTTTACGTAGCCGTCTTTTATTTTGAATAAGACTTCTAATTTCGAAAGAGGTTTTAACATTTGAAGTATTGTTGTTAACTTCCTCCGGCGTAGATAACACAGCTGCCTCGTGAATCAGTTTTGTGAAATATTCTGTAGCCGCATCCAGCTCGTCTGCATTTTTGATAGATAGATTTAGGTTTATATTTTTATCGATCCAATATTGAAACGAGTTGATGTCCGTTTGCGTTGTGATTAGTTTTGGACTTTTAATTCGTTTACAGTGTGTGGTCTTAAAATTGATTATAATAGGACTGTGGTCTGAGCTGAGATCGTAATTAGCAGCGATATCAAGTGATGTTTTTACTACCGTATATCTCCCTTTTCATAAACGAAAAGATGTCCGAAAAATAGAGATTCGATAGATTGATTTCTACTCCCATCTATCAAGTTTTTTATTAACGAAAATATATCAGTAAATTTCTGAAGAAGTTCCATTTTTCAAAGGTTGTATTTAGTTGCTGTACGGGCAAGTCTTCTTTTCTAGCGAAAGACCAATTTGTTGCATTATAATATCTGTGAGCCACGGTGTAGATAACCATTATCGAGTCATTGACAACGATGCACTGTATTTTTAGCACTTCGTTGATGACATTTGTTAACATTCGACATTAAATTTTAATCCACATCGATTGAGGTTTTAAACTTTAGTCTACATTTATTCAAGTAGTTTCTACATCTCAAATGAATATTTAGGCGAATTTATGAAAAAATATTTATCGAAATTTCATATTACTCAACGTTTTTCATTATGTTTTTTCTTTTCGGGTTTGGATTTAAAGCTTTATTTCTATAATTTATGTATCATTTTTTTGTTTTTTCAATTATTGATTAGATCGCAATAGGATCTGGCCATACAAAGGTGGTGCGAATGTGAATAAGAGTTGGCAAAGAATGAACGATACGCCTAGCGAACATTTATTTATATGTACTTTTATCGATAGAAAACAATCCTCTTAAAGAAATTAGATACGATCATTGTGATAATTTCGTCTTAACTATAAAAAAATTAAAACAATGTAAAAAAATGCTTGACTTGATATTGGTGTTCACTTAAAGGCTCAATTTTTTTATACATACTTTTATACTTTTATATATTTTATTATATCTTCTCCGGTTTTCGAGATATATTGCAATGAAGTTTTTGATAAACATATACAACTATTTTCGGATGTCAACAGTTCTTACAGTTTCTCCATGTAGACCCTTTTTCTGAGATATTTCATAGAAACTACACAAAGATTCTACAAAAAATCTGAGGTGGCTTAAAAACCAATTTGGAGAAATTTCTGAAAAATTTCAATGAAATACCTCTTGAACGAAAACCATGTGAAATAATCTAACGTAGCTTTTAAAACGTATCAATCAAGGTTTATTTGACTTTAAAGTTCAAAATTTAATAGTGAAAATAACTCGGCTCACAATGATTTTTAAATATGACCCCAATTCGTAATGACAATGATGATATCTCGGCAATTGTCGATACTAAATCAATTCTCTTACATCTGAGGCATGGTAGAGAATGAAAATGAGACATGAGAGAGCTTCTCACATTCACTGAGCTTACATACATGCTATTCTTAGACTCACTCAATGGCACCGTTCTTTAATGATAATAATGATATCTCGACAATTATCAGCACAAAATCAATTCTCTTATACCTGAGACATGGTAGAGAATGAGAATGAGACATGAAAGAGCTTCTCACATCCAGTGAGCTTACATGCATGCTATTCTTAGACCCACTCAATGGCACCATTTTTTTTAAGGATAATAATAATAAATCTCGACAATTGTCGGTACTAAATCAAGTTTCTCATATTTGAGACATGGTAGAAAATGAGAATGAGATATGAGAGAGTTTCTCACATTTAGTGTGCTTACATGCATGCTATTCTTAGACACACTCAATGGCACCTACAGTTTAACGACGATTTCGAGTTTGAAAAGCACTTACAAGGTGGTTTATGAATCGACTTTTCGAAGATTTCGTCAGACACATCGACGTGACAGCCCTTCAAATAATGATAGATGGCTGTATGCGGGATTGAAGCCGCAACCGGGCGAATGATAGCCGCTGATATTAACCATCGCGCCCCGGATGGTCACAAAAATGCATTTTTGGAAAGATTTTGCATCATTCAGATCTTCAAAATGCTTGGCATTATCCAGAGGTTCATATAAAATTGACTGTCAAATACGGTGGAAGCAAATATATTTTAAAGAGAAATATGGAGGCAATTTATTCTGTTCTGAAAACAGTGTAGAAGTCCGAAAATTCAAAACTTTGCCTGCAAAGTTTTTACAAATGCTTGAAAATAATTTTTCCTATATGCTTGAGGTGCCAAATATTTGCTTTCTGTAAATGTCATAATAATATATTTTCCTTTCATATACAAATTTTGTTGTCCGCTATTAAACTTTATGTTTTTATTTTTTTCTTTTTCACTCGATCAAAAATATTGTATTTGCCGGGTCTATTAGACCAAAGTCATTCTGAAATCAAAAAATTTCTACAATCGTTTGAAATTTCGGCTTTCATATTTGTCAATTTTCTTTGTCAAACATATCACTTCTAACAAATCACTTCTATTGTACCCTTAGGTTATTGTCTTTCAAATTTTTTTCTTTGCCAGACTTTTACGTCTGCCATACGAACGTAGCCTTCATAACGATGTGATTTAATTGTCCTCAAGTCAAAGCCGACAAATCAAAATAAGGAATGTCATAACTTTCCTGCGATTTATGTCATCTTGTGTTAAACATAAAGCAGCAGATTTCACAGTCTCATAAACCTTATTTCATAACAATTTTTCCAACGTCTTGGCACATCCTTAGCAAATCAAGAAACACAAACTCACTCTCACACAGAAACACACGCAAAAATGACAAAAACGAGCGCAAGGAAATGCCTTCTAAAGAACACAACAGAAGACAAAAACACCGCCAGCTAAATGGGGGGGGGTTACACAAGTAACAATCTTACTTAACATTAGTGGCCAGAAATTGCACACATTTCAATCTTCTCCTACCGTCCGAGTTACCGTAACAAATACGTTGCGTATCCCAAAACGTCATTTCGGACTAAAGTTAAGAGTCGACAACAAGCAGTAAACATCAGCTTTAACTTCAGCAACAGCAACAGCATCATCCGCTACCCATCCACTCCACTGCAGATGCACTCTTTGTAAACATAGCCCCCAACGCATTTGGACACAAACCCAAACGTCCTGTATGTCAGGCAAACAAACAGGCATCAACATACCACATGTGGACACTCATGCCACTGTTGTAGTTGCTGTTGCTGTTGCTGTTCTTCTTCTTTTACTGCTTCTCATGTTGCTTGGGATTGGAGGCCTTAAGGCAAATGTGAAATAATACAAGTATATTCAAGGCAATATCTTTCCCCGAGATTGCATACGAGGATGAGAGTTACACACGTTCATATAAATTTGAGACAGTAACGTTTTCCTTTTAGTTTTTTTGCTCTCCAACTTTGCGTAAATTTTTTGTTGCGTTTTTTCCCCCACCAGTTGGCAGCCGCACTGTCAGCTGAAATGAAAGAAATGTCATGCGAAGGCTTCCAGCAGTTTAGAAGTGGGCAGTGGTGAAGGATGGGAGTTGAATTCGTATCATAGTAACTAACCAAAAACAGAAGTGCGCTTAAAATTCTGAAATATCAAACAAATTGTGGGAAGGATTGCCAAAAAGTTAGTAGCGAGCTGCTACTGCCAGATCTTCACATAAGATTTCATATACAGTAAATTGGCAGTTACAGTGGCAGTTAAACAATCTAACTCAATATGAAGTTATGATCTATGCAGAAATGTCTCATTGTGTGTGAAAAGTTATGATGCATACATGGCAATGCTGTAGCCAATTGTAAAGCGTGTTATGGGGGATTGCATTGAGGAGAAGAGAAAAGAAACACGGCGAAGAAAAGGTTGTCGAAAAGAAGAGAGAGAGTGAGGATTTCTATATCCTATAGTATAGGATATATATATATATACATATATATACAGCTGCGGTCAAAAAAATAGCACGAAGGCTAAAAAAGAATATGTAGACTATTATTTTGCAATAGCGTTTACTGATTAAGTTCAAAATGTAGCATTAAACACTTAGGACTATACAAAACTATATTGAATAAAAAACATTAAGTTTCCTTTTTATTTTGACACAAAATTTAAATTTTTTTGAAATGAACTTAAAAAACAACCAATTAAAAAAATAGCAATGCAGTTCCATTTTTGGTGGTAGTATACACTTAACTAAGCACAAATTAATAAAAAAAAAAAAAAATAATATATTATGAATTTACTACTTCTGAGTATTATTTATTTATTATTATCAATACTTCGTGGCATTTCCTTTATTTGCAACAACCTCTGCGCAATGTTTTGGCATAGAATTAACCAGAGTTCGACAACGTTCCACCGGAATTTTGTACCATATTTGCTTTACTGCGTTCCAAAGAGCTTCATTGGTCGTTGGCTGTATTTAAGCAACACCTTTTTTTAGTATCTGCCCATAAATTCTCAATGGGTTTGAGGTCTGGGCTCTGGGCGGGCCACTCCATCACATTGATATTATTGTCTTTAAATCACTTTGTTGCAAGTTTGCTGGTGTGTTTAGGGTCATTATCTTGCCGGAAGACCCACATCAGCGGCATTTCGTCTGAAGCATAGGACGGTATAACTTCTTGAAAGATATTAATATAAATGGTTTTATTCATTATGATTCTTATCCAATGTATGGGTTCTACA
>JAHXMU010023140.1:0-10814 GCA_019455685.1 Philornis downsi | reverse complement strand
AAAACAAAAACACGAATAATTTTTAAAACACCCGATTTTTCACGAAATAACCAGATATTCAGGGCTCTAGAAGAGGAGACGTTTATAGTTAATTATATTCTTTGATCTCAAAAATTTTTTAAACATTGTGATGTAAAGTTAATCAACTCGGTAGTAAACCAGTCACCTTTTTTTGAAACAAATAATTGTTGTGAATAGAAATTGTTTTCACTAAGATTAATCTAATAACTTTAAATTTTGGTTATAGCAGCCTTACAAACTGACTGTTTCAAACACTGGAATATTAACCATATATATCATCCGACTTCAAAACAATTCAATGCTTAACTTTACGTTGAACCAGGAGCCACCGTCAATAAAATTGATCAAAAGATAAGGTGACTTTTTCGACTTTCGATTATTATTTTTTTTTATGTTGGTACACTCGTCTCGAAGATATGTTGACAGATTTATCCATATAACATGTTTAGTTTGTTTGTGAGAGGCATAAATAAGACAAGTGTTTTGCGTGTTCGGCGATTTTCTGCTATCGAAAAAAATGAATCAAAGAATTTGTACCAAATGGCAAAATAATTGTTTTAAAGAATGGTTTGTTTTAATTTAAAAAAAAAAAACATCTATACAAGTATATTTTATGCCGGTAACGCATCAGGCTGTATGAATGATTAAAAATACGGATTACAAAATAAAAATATCATAAACTTAATTTGGCTGTCATTCAAAGCTGTATAACGTAATCTGAAAATCGAAACCATGTGGATTATATTATATAACAAGGCGTCGACAAGGATAATCTGTAATATCTAGACCCGGACTAAAGATGTAACGCTTTATAAAAAAAAGAAAAATCAATTTGGGTTAATTAAAAAACCAAACTTAAGTCAATTGTTTTGATACTAAAACTTAAGAACCGGTTTTCCGCAGTCCCTAATGCACAGTGACTTTCATTTGGAGGCTAACCGAAATAGAACACAAACCCCTAATTTTACTATTGCTACAAATTTAAACTTTGACTCCCAAGTCTTTCTTGCAGCTCAGCTTTCTACCTCCACGGTTGTTTGCTCACATAACATCATCATTCACCTGTTCATTTGGCAAAATCTAAAGCTGTGGTTGGAGCAACAACGGAAATGGTGGTTGTTCCAGTGAAGCTTGTTCAACGGCTATGCTAGAAAGAATTATAATAATATTACGCGCATATAAATAACATCGCTATTCACAATGCTCTCTTCGGTTTGAGTTATTGCCAAATAAGGCAGATATCTGAGATAATTGTTATTATTAAACAAACTTGACAATTACGTGACGACATTTAATATATTTAATATTGACATTTTGTGTACGTCAAAGTCGACAAATTTGTATCACGTTCAAACAAAATTCCAATTGTTGATATAGGCAAAATTCAATTAATAGATGTTAGACATTTTCAGTTGATATCCACTTCACATATGCGTAATTTGCTTATTAGTAGATTGTATATAATATATACAACTGTTAATATATCGATACCGTCGATTTAATCACAAAGAAATCCGAAGATATACTTGCAACCCGCTTCGAAATGTGTTTTGCATGGGGTGAATGAACTGAACTGAATTGACTTCCATCCAAAAACTTAAAGCCATTTTCAATTTGAAAATGTACGCTATCAAAAATTGAACTTTTTTGCTCATTATATAGTAATATTATACAGGGTTGCCCATATTCGACGGACCCATGTTTTTAAAAAAAAAATCAAAGAAAAAATAAAATTTGGCGGTTGGCAATCTTATTCATTTAATTTGTTCCAAGTAGATTTCTTTACATCAATTTTTGAATATGATATCTCTCAAATGGCCGCCTCTGGCGTTGATGGCCTATTGTGCCCTTTTTGCAGCATTTTCCATCGTTTTCGCCAACATTTCGGCCGGAATAGCGACTATTTCTTCACGAATGTTGTCCTTGAGCTCTTCTACGGTCCTTGGCTTGTTAACGTAAACCTTTGACTTCAAATGTCCCCACAAGAAGAAGTCAGCGGGCGTCAAATCGGGCGAACGCGGTGGCCAGTCCAAATCACCACTTTTCGACATCAAACGGCCCGGAAACAAATTCTTCAGAAAATCGATTGTTATGCGACTTGTGTGCGGTGGAGCGCCGTCTTGTTGAAACCAGAACTGCCTCATACGCACTAACGCCGCACCAAACTGTGACTTTTTCGTCATGAAGAGGCAATTCTTGAATCTCCTGAGGATTTTCAGTGGCGTAAATACGGCAATTTTGCTTATTTACGGTCCCATTCAATGTGAAATGGGCTTCATCGGACATGATAATTTTGTTCCAAAATTGCTCGTCATCATCGACCATTTCGATGACTCGTTGGGCCCATTCCAATCGACGAGGCTTGTCCGCAGGCAACAATCTTTGCGTCAATTGAATTTTGTACGGGAACAAATGCAAATCAACGCGAATAATCCGTTGTAAAGTGGACCGAGCCATGCCCAACTGCTGAGAACGTCGTTTTTGGGATGTTCTTGGGGACCTCTCAACACTGGCTCGTACGGCAGCGATATTCTCGGCCGATCGCCTTGGTCGACTTTTATTTGGCCTCTTCGGATTAGAAAGAGCCTCACCAGTCGAAAATTTTTCGTATAAACGCTTAATGGTGTTCTTAGAAGGCGCACTTCTCACATTTTTTAATATTTTAAAAGCACGTTGAGTTTTCACAATTGACTTCTTCTGTTGAATGTAAATTTCAACTATTTCAGAGCGCTCGCGTGGCGTGTATTGTTCCATGGTAAAAATCTGCTTGAACTGACGCTTCAAACGCGGTATGTCATTAAGCGATCTGACATCTCTGTCAAAAGTTATGGCGTTGCCAGATGGGTCCGTCGAATATGGGCAACCCTGTACACTCTAATTCCAAACATCGGTCATGTTTTCCTCGAGCCAAACCATATTGAGGAGCTGATGCAGGTTGTTTATCAGCTCATCGCCACCAGCTTTAAACAGCTCCAAGCTATGTCACAAGAAAATAAAAAGGGGTTTGACCTAATTCAGCGCGTTTTTGTGGGTCTCAACTTGAAAACTAGGTATACTAGAATTTTCAAATTTTTTAATCCATTCGCCGAGTCATTCTTTTAACACAGCAAGAACTTTTAAGTTCAGTGCGACCTATAGTAATTTTAAGTAGAAAATGCGGATTATTTTACTTAACAAAAAAAAAGACAAAAATAACCTAAACATTTTTAGGAAAAAAACAGGGAGCCAAATGCAAATTTCACTAAACATGTTTAAAAAAAAAGCTAAATCTGCCGCGAAAAAAGCTAAATTAGCAACACTGCTCACACCAAATGTCATAACTGGTTAACACAGCTTTTGCGAAGGCAATTGATGCCGTGTTAGGTGTGAAACTTTGCTATATAATTGTGTTGTTTTTTTTTAATTGGTTGGCCGCTTTATTAAATGAACTTTGCATCTGCCGAATTTCCATATTCTCGCCCGATGGAAATATCACTTACACAGGTGAAAAAACCAACAATATAACCAGGTCTTAAGCATGATTTACCTTTGCGAATCAGTTAGATTTCAGAGGGTGAAACTGTTGTTAATTAAAAACAACTGTTGGATTTTTTTGACGATCTTCAACGCACACGCACCATAGATATACTCGTATTCATATCTTCATTTGGGTGTTGGTATGAGAGCCACATTTTGGCGACGAAAACGCGTCTATCCCAGTCATTTCGGTACACATCTCGTTCTGTAATATTTGCCAACACTCACATCTATGTTGTCGTCATCACATGATTCGCTTGAGAGAGATTCACGTTTACCTTAAACTGTTTCATGTCAGCTCGAGACTGATGAAGCTAAAGACCCGTTCTTTGCGCCACTTCATACCAAAAGCGTGTAGACAAACAGAAGCAGTGACCACAACAACAGTGAAAAAAACGGGTTTCTTTCGAACGACGAATGAGATTCAAACCAAATTCTGGCAGAATGAGAACTGAAAAGGTGACAACTAAATCCGCAATCTTCCAATAACCAACCGGTTTTCGGTTTGTTCGTAGAATCTAATTAAATAAAAACACATTTAAATTTTGCAAAATTATTTTGTGATTTGCAAAAATTACTATGTAGCGTTTTAGCGTCAAGAGTAAAGAAGATGATACACTAATAGATTGTTGAATTAACCTGCTTCGTATATAAATTGGGTAAATTTTAACCCTAAACTTGCGAGATAACTTACATTTATTGTTTTCAAACTTTTAAAATTTCTTCATAAATTTCGTGTTTGCTAAAAATAACCTTTGTTATTACGAGGGCGGCCCCAAAACTAGACGATGTAACGTATAACGTAGTTTGAAAAATATATTTTGTTAAAAAGTGGCAACCATACAAAACATATGTTTTAAGTTTCAAGGCGCTACGCTGTTTAGTTTTTTTATTTGAGCCATTAAAAATAAACAATCACAGTGAATTTGTAAACATGGGGGAAATTGGTCACAGTTATGTAATTCATGAAAGGTCTCAGCCCAACTAATATTAAAGCCGAGCTAGATTCTACTCTAGAGGAGTCTGCTCCTCTGTTTACTACTGTAAAATATTTGGTAACAGAGTTCAAACCTAGCCGTTCAAGCTGCCAAAACGAACATCGCGGTGGTCGAACAATTGAGGTGTCCACGACGTCCAGACACGGTTAAGAAAATTCACAGAATGGTGTTGGATGATCGTCCGCTGAAAGGGCGTGAGCTAGCTGAAATTGTAAGCATTTCAAAAAGTGCTATACATTGTATATTGACCGAAGATTTCAACATGAGAAAGCTGTGCGCAAGATGGGTGCCGCGCTTGCTTTCAATAGAGCAAAAATAGCGCCGTGAAGATGTTTGAGTAGAGTGCTTGACAATGTTTGAACGCAATAAAGCCGATTTTATGCATCGATTTATAACCATCCATGGTTATATCGATTTATAACCATGGATGGTTATAAATCTCCCATTCCAGCAGTGGACTGGAATGGGAGAATCATGTTGAAAGAAGCCGAAGACGGTCCTATCTGCAAGCAAAGTCATGGCGTCTTTTTTTTTTTTTTTTTTTTTTTTTGGATGCGCATGGAATAATTTTTACTGATTATCTCCAGAAAGGAAATATTATCAACGCCAAATATTATGCTAATTTATTGCTGCATTTAGGTGATGAAATTATGGAAAAAAGTCCGCATTTGATGAAAAAGAAAGTGTTGTTTCATTAAGACTATGTTTCAGTTCCCCACACGAAAATTAATTAATTAAAGTTCGAATTGCTTCTTCACGCATCTTATTCGCCAGATTTAGCTCCCTCGGACCGTTTTCTGTTTCTAAACTTGAAAAAATAGCTCGGTGGTAAAAGATTTGCCAACAATGAAGAGGTGGAGTCGGCTGTTTTAAGGAGTTTCACACTTTTTACTATAAACAGGGTAAAGAAACTGTTGAATATCGCTGGAAAAAGTGTATCGAGCTAAAAAGAGTTTATGTTAAAAAATAAAGAGAATTTTTCCCAACTCTTTTTTGTGCCTTCTTTGTTAGGTCGGCTAGTTTCGGAATCACTCTCGTATTTCGTTCGAAGAAAATGCAATTGTTCAGTATTTGGTAGGAGAAAGATCATAAAATCTTGCCGTTCTCTAAAAATTTTCATTTTTTGAATCAATTTCGTAAAACTCTTGCAAAATCTTTGAGCACTTTTGCAAAAAATGGCAAAAGCTGTAAGGTATGTCTATTTCAAATAGTTGAAAGCGCCAGGGTTACGAGTGCACTATTCACAGGTCAACTATCTATAACTATCGTAAATACCAATAGTTGATACAAAAGTTTTGACTTTTGCAAAGTCGAAAGCTCGACTTTTTTAGATATATGAAAGTTCGACTTTTCAAATTTTTGTGCCTTCACCTGAAGGAATGAAGGAATATATTATTTGACACGGTGAAATAAGAAAGCATTCAAAAATAACAAATATGTTTTGACCAAATGTACTTCACGACTTTTTAAGTCAATTTAGATACAGCATATGAATTGTGCCACAAACACAAAACGGAGTCCAATGTGTGTCGTTATTTAAAGATTCTGGAAGAGTTTTTATAGCCAGAATTGTGTCGAAGACGTATTCGTTTCAACAGCATTTGGTTCCAGCAAGATGGAGCAACTGCACACAAAGCTAGACCAGTTGTGGCGGAGCTCTAACGAAAACTTCCAACTAAATTAATATGCAGAAACTTCACTTTCCGCTGACCCCTAAGGTCACCTGAACTGACTGCACCAGACGTTTTTTTATGGAGTTATGTCAAGCAAGAGGTGTACGAGTATAATACGAAACCAAGGAATTTGACTGAATTGAAACTGTCAATTAAAACAATAATTGAGGCGACCCCGACTTTAACCTTTCAGGCCGCAATAAATAATTTCCTGATCAGGTTCCGCATATTCGTGAATGAGCATGGAGGTCATTTACAGTCTATCATCTTCAAAACCAATTAGACATATAAAAAAAATTGTTGAATTTTCTATACAAAATAAAGAAATAAATGAAATAAGTAAATTGATTGAAAGAAAAGTTAGTTCAAATTCCTATTGTAGCACAATTGGTGTACCACCCTGTATATCTAGCTGAAAACTTCGAGAAGCCCAATATTTTGCCCGATCAAAAACGGGGATTTTAGATGTGAATTTGTGAATTTGTAATCGATTGTTTCCCTGTAATTTCTGATTTGTCAGCCGCAGTAACCTACATGTTTGTTTATTCTATTTGTTGAACGGATTACGTACCGTTCAATAATTCTTTCCTTTTATTCTTATTAACTGAACTATTTTATCTGCTAATATGAATTTCCATACCTATTTTTGAATTAAAAATCATACATAATGCATTATCTAGATGTACAAAATGCATTGTACTTTCATACTTAATCATACTACCATGAATTGTAATATTATTTTTTAGCCATATGGCAATTATTGCTCTTTAAAAAAACCGAGGTTTCGTGGTACAAGATCACGGTGACTCGGTCTCTTTTTCTCGAGATCCTCATCAAAGACAAAGCAACTCACAAATCTCTATGATAAATGTAAGTTTCTACAAACAAATCTTAAGTAAATTCTCCATTTACCCAAAGAAACGATCAAGGCAAGTACCCTCCACTTACTGGTGTATAAATATAAGTCAAATTTCCTTGACTTTCCTTCTCGTAAACACAATCCTGACATTGTGGTGAAAATCATTTCCTGAATGCCAAAGGCATTTCTATCGTCCTAAGATGACAGAATTGTAAACACTATTTTTTCGTAATATTCGACAAAATTTGATCGACCTCTTAAACAAATGTTCCACCTAGCTTCATATATTTCATGCAGTTGTACGGTCAAATTTGGTAAATATCAAGCATTTGGTAAATTTCATTCAGAGAATGGAAATGGGTTGAATGCATTGTATTGCTATTTCCAGTACATTTTTTCACAAGATCCAAGCAGTTTTAAAAGTGTACGGCAGTTATCACGTCCAGTCAGACAAACGGATTAAACGAATTAAAAACAATTTATTTCAAAAAGACCTTTTAATAAGAAGAATATTTTCTTGCAATTCGTAATATTGTTTGATTATTTTCCATTTTCCATTATCCTATCTAATTTACCTCTTCTTGCGAGACTTGGTAGAGACACATGCTACTATCCGGCGAGCATAGCATACAGCTTTTGGCGTAGATTCGTGGATTTAGCCTTAAGGCTGAGACTATGCTGACTTTTCACGATGAAACTTCATATAAAAAATAATGGTTATGAAATTTGAAGCTAAATTTTCCCACCAGACAGCACTGTTTTTTTCGTGAGGATATTTTTCTTAATTGGCAACACCAAACTCTTTTTGTCGATTTCCAACACAGGAGTCGGAATAATGCACATTTCTTCGCCGCAATAACTTCGATAATGCATTTGCAATATTAAAAATGAAATAGTAATAAAAAAAGACACAACTTAATAATTTTACAAATGTATTATCGAGCATATAGAAAAACGTATTACTTAAAAACATCAGCTGTCCCGATTTCATTGTTGAAAATCAATACAAAAACTGCTGAACATTTTTTTTTCACTAGCAAACAATGTCTTGTAGAATTTCTTCCTCGTGAAAAGAACATAGTACCTAGCTTTAAGGCTGACACCATGCTAGCTTTTCACACTGAAATGGTACTGAAATTTAATGCTAAATTTTTTCAGCAGACTATACCATAATTTTTCATGAGAGAAATGTTGTAGCACTGATTTATAAACAGCCAATGCAAACAATTAGATGCGCCTGCCCTTTCATACGATTTTTCAAACTTTTTAACGTTTTACATTAACCACAAATGACGCAAATTCAAAGTTTTACAAATACGATATCGAACATATTGTAACTTAAAAACATGAGTTCTTCCGATTTCAGTGTTGGAAAACAACACAAAAATAGTATAGCAGCGCTGAGTATATTTCACGAAGGAGCAATATTTCAAGCAATTTTGTCTTGATGAAGAGAAGATAAAAGGAATTTTGAGCTACAGCAGCCTTACCTAACTAGGCTGTCTTATTTTAGGTGTTGTCAAATAATTGGTTGTGTGATTTCAAAGAAATAAAATGGGCAATATTTGTTAGAAATGTTCTTAGGAACGTCACCCAGCAAAGACATGAATACCAGACCGCATATCAAACTAATTTCGAGTTATCACTATCCCAAAATTAATTTAGTCTTGTTACCACTATTATGATTTTTCAAAAAAAGAAAAAAAACAAAACAAAAACACGAATAATTTTTAAAACACCCGATTTTTCACGAAATAACCAGATATTCAGGGCTCTAGAAGAGGAGACGTTTATAGTTAATTATATTCTTTGATCTCAAAAATTTTTTAAACATTGTGATGTAAAGTTAATCAACTCGGTAGTAAACCAGTCACCTTTTTTTGAAACAAATAATTGTTGTGAATAGAAATTGTTTTCACTAAGATTAATCTAATAACTTTAAATTTTGGTTATAGCAGCCTTACAAACTGACTGTTTCAAACACTGGAATATTAACCATATATATCATCCGACTTCAAAACAATTCAATGCTTAACTTTACGTTGAACCAGGAGCCACCGTCAATAAAATTGATCAAAAGATAAGGTGACTTTTTCGACTTTCGATTATTATTTTTTTTTATGTTGGTACACTCGTCTCGAAGATATGTTGACAGATTTATCCATATAACATGTTTAGTTTGTTTGTGAGAGGCATAAATAAGACAAGTGTTTTGCGTGTTCGGCGATTTTCTGCTATCGAAAAAAATGAATCAAAGAATTTGTACCAAATGGCAAAATAATTGTTTTAAAGAATGGTTTGTTTTAATTTAAAAAAAAAAAACATCTATACAAGTATATTTTATGCCGGTAACGCATCAGGCTGTATGAATGATTAAAAATACGGATTACAAAATAAAAATATCATAAACTTAATTTGGCTGTCATTCAAAGCTGTATAACGTAATCTGAAAATCGAAACCATGTGGATTATATTATATAACAAGGCGTCGACAAGGATAATCTGTAATATCTAGACCCGGACTAAAGATGTAACGCTTTATAAAAAAAAGAAAAATCAATTTGGGTTAATTAAAAAACCAAACTTAAGTCAATTGTTTTGATACTAAAACTTAAGAACCGGTTTTCCGCAGTCCCTAATGCACAGTGACTTTCATTTGGAGGCTAACCGAAATAGAACACAAACCCCTAATTTTACTATTGCTACAAATTTAAACTTTGACTCCCAAGTCTTTCTTGCAGCTCAGCTTTCTACCTCCACGGTTGTTTGCTCACATAACATCATCATTCACCTGTTCATTTGGCAAAATCTAAAGCTGTGGTTGGAGCAACAACGGAAATGGTGGTTGTTCCAGTGAAGCTTGTTCAACGGCTATGCTAGAAAGAATTATAATAATATTACGCGCATATAAATAACATCGCTATTCACAATGCTCTCTTCGGTTTGAGTTATTGCCAAATAAGGCAGATATCTGAGATAATTGTTATTATTAAACAAACTTGACAATTACGTGACGACATTTAATATATTTAATATTGACATTTTGTGTACGTCAAAGTCGACAAATTTGTATCACGTTCAAACAAAATTCCAATTGTTGATATAGGCAAAATTCAATTAATAGATGTTAGACATTTTCAGTTGATATCCACTTCACATATGCGTAATTTGCTTATTAGTAGATTGTATATAATATATACAACTGTTAATATATCGATACCGTCGATTTAATCACAAAGAAATCCGAAGATATACTTGCAACCCGCTTCGAAATGTGTTTTGCATGGGGTGAATGAACTGAACTGAATTGACTTCCATCCAAAAACTTAAAGCCATTTTCAATTTGAAAATGTACGCTATCAAAAATTGAACTTTTTTGCTCATTATATAGTAATATTATACAGGGTTGCCCATATTCGACGGACCCATGTTTTTAAAAAAAAAATCAAAGAAAAAATAAAATTTGGCGGTTGGCAATCTTATTCATTTAATTTGTTCCAAGTAGATTTCTTTACATCAATTTTTGAATATGATATCTCTCAAATGGCCGCCTCTGGCGTTGATGGCCTATTGTGCCCTTTTTGCAGCATTTTCCATCGTTTTCGCCAACATTTCGGCCGGAATAGCGACTATTTCTTCACGAATGTTGTCCTTGAGCTCTTCTACGGTCCTTGGCTTGTTAACGTAAACCTTTGACTTCAAATGTCCCCACAAGAAGAAGTCAGCGGGCGTCAAATCGGGCGAACG
>JAHXMU010023138.1:0-10607 GCA_019455685.1 Philornis downsi | reverse complement strand
CGTTGCCAGATGGGTCCGTCGAATATGGGCAACCCTGTATTTATTTCTAATACCTAACAGAGAAATTATTGGCATATCCTGATATATTTTGTAAGGAATTTTTACCAAAAACGAATTGAAATTAGTTATTTTAACTGATGACAAACATTAAAGAACAATGTAATTGAAAACAATGTATGAACAAATATTTCCATTGATACTACAGGGTGACGCACCAATTCTACAACAGTAATATACAAAATTCAAATAACTTTTTCTAATTAATGTATTTCATTTATTTATTTGTTTTTTTTTTATTGGCATAGAAAATTATTATTTTATATAACTAATTGGTCTCCATGCTTCACACCTGATCAGAAAATTATTCATTGCGTCCTGAATGGAAATATTAGCATATCCAGATATATTTTGTAAGGAATTTAAAAAAAAAACGAATTAAAATCAGTTATTTAACTTATGACAAAAAGTGTAATTGAAAACAACGTGTGAACAAATATTTTCACTAAAACTACTACAGGGTAGCGCACCAATTTTACAACAGTAACATACAAAATTCAAATAACTTTTTTTAATCAATGTATTTATTTTTTTTTTTTTTTCATAGAAAATTCAATTTTTTTTATAACTAGTTGGTTTCCATGTTTCACGCCTGATCAGAAAATTATTCAGTGCGTCCTGATTAGTCACCTCAATTATTGTTTTAATGGACAGCTTCAATTCAATCAAATTCCTTGGTTTCGTTTTGTACACCTCTTACTCGTCATAATCCCTCCCAGTTAGGTCAGATGACCTTGCAAGCCAGCGGAAAGTGGAGTTTCTCGATACTAATTTGTTCAGAAATTTTCGTTGGCTATGTGTGTAGTTGCTCAATCTTGCTGGAGCCAAACGCTGTTGAAACGGATACGTCTTCGGCGCAGTTCTGGTTAAAAAAACTCCCTTAACATCTGTTAATAGCAGTTCCCATTGACAGCTGATAGTAGCGCAATTCGTGCACCACGCTGTATCAAATTGTATCGATTCAATAGTATCGACTTTGAAAAATTACAAGAGCAGCGGATTTTTTGAAAACATACACCTTTTATGTTTACTTATATAGGGTGGCGCATAAGCAACATTAAGATTTGATCAGTGAATACATTTTTTGTTTGTCTTTTTTTCGCCTCTTTACAGAATTAACTAAATAATACTTGGGAAATTTATGATGGAAAGGCTCAGCACAGAACAAAGAACCAAATTTATTCAATTTTATTTTGAACGTTAGCATTCGATTATTCAGATCGTTTCGAAATTTCTTTCATGTTCGAAATGGTCCTAGCGCTCCAACAATTTACCGATTAGTTTAGCGTTTTGGGCAACAAGGCGCTGTGTGTGATCTTTCGCGTGCTGGAAGACCTCGTGCAGTTCAAAATGAAGTCACCATTGTTCGAGTGCAAGCAAGTATTGAGGAAAACCACGAAATTTCCACCAGGCGACGTTCTCAGCAGTTAGAGATGTCTAGGCGGTCTTTGCAAAGAATTTTACATATGTTACATCTATTCCCATATAAGATGCAATTGGCTCACGAGTTACAACCAAATGATGCACAAGAACGCATTCAATATAGTCGCCGTTAACGTTACTTATGCGCCACCCTTTATAAGTTATATTTTGCGTTCACAGTTACATAATCGTTTATCACGCTTTTATAAAAAATAACGCTCTATCGATACTATATACTATTTTCCCCCCCAAAAGTCAACTTACTAGGTGGAAAAGCCCCACAGCCACAATCCTCCCCTTGCAAAAATATTTACATTATTCAAAAGTTAAACAGATTTTTCCCTCACTCAAATATTTATTCATAAACTAATTGATATCGATAACAACATCTATTTATGTACATTTGAATAATAACCACTTCGCAACGCACTGCAATTACCAGTTTAAGCCATCTATCTTAGAAATTTTAGAACAATTATGCAAATAACATCCCTATTAAACGACAATTACCCAGGAAACTTATTCATGATTTCGTTTCAATGATAACAAGAACAAACAATGTGCACAAGAAAATGTCAATCATTACCAACCAAGAAGAGTGAAATTTTCCCATCACAAGCTAACGGGGACGAACAAGTAGGAAAAGTGACCTGATTGGAAGCGCACAAAAAAAAAAAAAAAACAAAGGAAAAACTGTGTGATGAAGAAACTGGAAATTTAAAGCCGCTTAAAATGTACACCCTTCTCATATGACAAGAACGCAATGGAATATACAACCCCCTTACGTTACTACTACTAAAATATTCAACAGGAACAGACAACACAAATCACCACTTTTATGCTTTGTTATGAATTCATGAACAGAATTTTGTGAATGAATGAAAAGTGTTTTACTCAATGAAATATCGTTACTCTGTAGGAGAAGATGGCATTTATAATGTGCCATAGAAAAACGTATGTTAATAAATATACGCGTACTTCGCCTCCAATTTCACATATAAATAAGTCGCATTTTTAATTAACTATAAAGTTTTTACACGGAATATTAGGAAAGTGGCGACAGGACCGCAACAAATATGGTGCTCTCTTATTGCCCCGTATTAATATTAGAACTAAAATTTTGAGCTAAGATCTCTTTTAAAAACTGATTTCCAACTTTTAAATTTTTACTCAATCTCAAAAGACCGATCTTCAACTCTACAGCAGAAAATGTAAAAATAGAATGTGATTTCAATCAAAAGATATATTAAATTAAATTCGATGAAATATCCATCATATGAAATATAGTCACAAAAAATAATAAATAAATTGGAATGAGAAATAAATAAAACAAATAAATTCCAAAGAGAAAAAATTAATGAAAGAGCAAAGTTTTTTGTATGAGCCTGGAAAATACTCCAATCGGAAATTGGTTACCCAGGTTTTTCGAATACCGATTGACCCCAATATCACATTCCAATCCGATTTAGCGATGATCGTCTGTCCATATACAAGTAATTATTATAACTACCTATATATAATTTCAACAACAATGAATGTTTGTTTTCATTTTTCCAAAAATGATGAATGCACTTTTATATGTACATACTAGCCGACCCGACAAACGTTGCTTTGCCTTCAAATTTTATTTTTATTGGAAATGTTTCAATGTTAAACAAAATTCTGTTTAAATACCGTTAGCAGGAGCAGAAATAATTGCTTTTTAATTTGTGGTTTGTATAGGAGGTACCACTCCCCATTGTCCAATCCCGCCCATATTTGCAGCAGCACTTAAGATATGTACACCAAACCGATGTACCAAATTTTGTTCAATACCGTAAAGAGGAGCAGAAATATTGGATATTTAACTTATGGTTTGTATGGGAGGTACCACGCCCCATTGTCCAATCCCGCCCATATTTGCAGTAGCACTTAAGATATGTACACCAAACCTACGCACCAAATTTTGTTCAAATACCGTAAGCAGAAGCAGAAATAATTGATTGATTATTGATGGACTATATTTAACGTTTAAGAGTTCAGCGAACCAATAATAAATGCTGTGTAAAATAGGTAATGTCTGGTTAGATTCAAGCTAAGTATAATTGCTTCGGTTTCGACTTGAATTTACCTAAACCAATTCTACTATAAATGGAATTTGGATCGCCACAGCTAGGTTTCATGGCATCGGACACACAGCGGTTTGTCTTATTAACATTTAGGTGGACCATGTGTCGGTTTATATTTTGATAAGGCCCGCATAACAATAAGACATCGCGGCCAAGCATAATAACTTCTTAAAGCTACAATTTTGATGTAAATTTAAATAAATTTTGGTCATACACCTTGGATATTGATGGCCTAAGCACTAAAATAGCGAAAATGCAGCGACAAAGCTTGAATTTGTCGGTTCGCTTCTATTGAAATTTGGTTATATTTAGTACAAATTATTTAGTTGGATTAGGAAGGATTCTTATTTTGGCCATTTTTGCAATTTTGAAGGCAATTACGTTGTGTCTCTTTCTTAGAAACCTTCGCCCCTATCGCCAAAAAAGCCGGGAAAGTCGATTTTTTGCCTCTCTTAAGGAAAATTTTTTTGTCAGTAAAATTATTCGCTATAGACAGTGAAAATGTGGGGATCCAGGGAATTTTGGGTTGCCTGGAGCGAAAGGTGGCTTTTGGTTTACAATTGTGTGAGCCGGAAATATTAAAAGGAAGCTTGTAATATTTCTCACAAATTGTTCACCGAGGAAGGAAAAAATAAAGAATAAAAACACAAGGAATTAGAATTTGGATGGACAATTTCTATTTCTTTATTTGCAATTGAACGATTTGCGCGGAAGCTTACCAATGTGAACTGGATAGTTTGAGCTCGCAGTAGCAAGTAAGTTTTAGCTTGCAATTTTGGAAATGACAAAGCGACTAAGAGAGTATATAAGACAGATTGTAGCCATCTTTAGAACATTCGGTAACACACACCAATCAAACTATTAAAGCTTGAGTTGGTGTGTGATTTACGCGCTCAAGCCGTGGATGTTTGGCGGATTAACATTAGGGTGGCCAGGCGGATGCCAAACTAAAAATGAATATGAAAGTTATCCGAAATATACATATTTTGGCATCAACAGACAGAAGCAGACGGTAATCACTTAGTACCAGGCTCTCCCTGAAAGATGAGTTCATAAGCTCTTGGGGCATCTTGCGAGGCACAATCGATATAAGTGTGGCTCGGTATTATCCTGATGGAACCCTATTTCTCTCCTTCTGGCCACAACTGAATTGCATATAAAGCACACTGATAATGGATCTTGTCTGTCTATGTTTTTATGTAGCCATTTGCTTCAGAAACCAAGTAGAGAAAAAATATCTAAAATATGTCTAGAATATTTTACTTATATGTACGTGACAGAATTTCAGAACGTGAATGTGACAGTTTTGATATAACCATTTACTTCAGAAGCCGAGTATGAATAAAATATATAAAATATGTCTAGAATATTTTACTTATATGTACGTAACAGAATTTCAGAATAATTACAATTTATTAAAGTCAAATAGTAAGGATGCTCCAATTTTTGTATGATAAATTCGTAAGCCTGTAAAGGGATTGTTATGATTACGTATTTGTCAGTCAGAAGAGCGGAATAGAGAGAGAGAGAGAGAGGATGTTTGAAAAAAAGAAAAGTACTCGTAGAGTGAAAATGGTACCAACTCCCTAAAGAAGCGTACAAAGCAAAAATCAAGTATTTATATGGGTAAGCTGGCTTGCCTGAAATATGAAAAATTGTCTTAAAAGGAATTATTACATATTATATTATATATTCTATATATAATAAAATATGATACATATTCTATATATGTATTATATGTGCAAATAGAATGTATAAGAGAATTTATTTTGTTTGATTCAATAGAGTATCCATAGAAGAAGACTAGGAACTCCTTTGTGCTCTATTATTAAAAATGATCGAATTTTTAATTCAGCCTCCATTTGATGCATTCGATGAAGACATAAGCGCATTGGAGAAATATTGGTCTAGCATCATAGTCCAAAGTTTGCAATCATCCCAGCAGCGTGAATAGAATTGAAATCCAATAGTTGTGGGCAGCTCTATCTAAAAAAGTAGTACCATTTCAACAAACATAGGTCATTGGCACCGAAAAGGTCAATATGTTTCAAATGAGAAGATAACGTTTTGCTATACCAACTCATGTTCTGGCGATACAGTACAAAAGTAAGCGCTCGACGATTTACCGACTGCACGCTGCTGTAGCAAGCAAACAACTAATGACAGCGCGATCATTTTTTGACAAGCATCAATCTGTTATGTTGATGGCTAACCTACAGAATCAAAACGTTTTATGTTGATGTTAAGAAAGGTATCGAAATAGGATTCAAACGAAACAGCGCTATTGTTTTGCATTTGGTTGGAAATTTGCCACCAGCATCATTGTAATGTGTAATGGCGCAATCATGTTGTTCATGTGTAAATATTGTAGCCCATTAACAACGGCTGGTGGCAATACAAAAAAGATAAGAGGTGGATATCCAAAAGCAGCAACATTGCCTAAAATAGTTTACAATGTGAAGGCCAGAATTTGACGTAGTTCATGACAAAGTGCAGTTCAATTGGTCAAACATTTCAATGTGTCTGATCGCAGTATGGGGCGCATATTAAAAAATTAACTGAGATTGAAAAAAATATACAAAATATAAAAAGAGCAAACACTCCACAAAAGGCAGGGAGAGTAAAGTTGAAAACGAACTTGAAAATTTGGGCATTTTCTGATGGAAACATTTTTACGATTTTAACAACATGTAAATAACCAAATGGTCATATACGGTTAGAATACAAATCGAAAGACGAATTGCTCTGCGAAAGCAAGCGCACATAACTACGATGGCTTAGGCCGGGGAAACTGCCAACATGGTGGCAACAAAAATGTTTGACATTACCTCTAAGCGGGTTTTTTGAATGACAAGTTCTATTTTCTACGATACACCGACCATTCCATTCCATTATACATCCAGTATTTATGGACCAAGAAATTCAAGAACTCCTCATTCAAAATACACTACAAATTAGGGCAGCGATAGACTCGAATTTGGATTCAGAGTTTAGAACTTACGTCACTTGCAAATAAAAGTTCTTACGGTAAGGACATTTTTTCTTATAAACAAAATGTTGCTTTTTAGCCTATAGCAGATTTACACAATTAATTTACCATCTATAACACCATTTCGGTAATCAAGCAGTTAATTTGTTATCAAAATCGCATTGACTTATAAATGTAGAGAGTAAGAATACATATTAAATATATGTGAATAAACTAATCGATCTTTCGCGCCCAACTTTCTATCCAGTTTAAAGACAATTAAAAAATTCACTGCTCCAATGGTTTAATTTCAAAGGAAGTTATTTTATGCCTGATTGTGATATTGTTTCTTTATTTCCATCCACCTTTTTAACCTCATTTGAATATTACCTTTTGTAACTCAAGATAGTCAAGCTTGTCACAGAACGAAATTACCTAATTGCCTTCTCAATAATTTAATCAGTGTCGAAGAAGAAACCAGATGCTATTTTCATCCAAAAATAGATAAGAACAGAAAAGCCATTAGACCCTTACAAAATTGAACAATAGAAATATTTGAATGAATTTCCAGCAGACGTTTTGACACAGCGTCACATCGTCCAAACAAGTAAACAGTGTCAACTACACTCGAAATTCAATACACAAATGGGAATTCCCTGAATGCCAAAAATTGGAGGTAATCATTTTCCAAAGAGCACAACAACAAAGCACTGGCAGGCGAGTGAAAAAGATGTGCCCGAAGAAAAGCTTTACGCAGGAATTCACTTTTGAAATGGAACTTGTAAGCAGCGGCACAACCACTCATCCACTGATCCACCCACCACCTCCCATAAATGTGGACGACATCGATGGCATTCACTTTCTGCATGTTGCAGCAGCAACCCACATAAGTGACAGAAACATTTCATAGCCGAAATGAACAGCTTTTGGGAAAACATGTCAGTGGGATGGCTGCGTGGTGGGGAGGTGGAGGAAAGACGACAAACTCTTGTTGCGGATCTGGCGTAAAAACCAAAGTATCTTCCTTGTAATGATGGCTGAGTACGGCCGTTTGGGTGGTCGCTGGATGTGGGTGGTATTTATTATGCTTGAATGCAAGCAGCAACTCTTAACTTGGTCCAACAGACTCAGGTCGGTCATTCACAGAATTGTGTTGCATGTTGTCTCTGTGAGACTTTTGCCATAGTTTTTCCATAATTTAACGCATTTTACGACCAGAGCTCGGTTACTGCTGCTGGTCTGGTGCTGATAATGATAAGCTGAGTCCGCTGCTATGTCATTGTATTTACACCCACTGTCATGGCACCAGCTTTCTTTCTTTTCACTCCCACTGCTGCTCTTCCATATTTAAGTAGACATCGACATTATTTTGTGCTGTAAGTGGGTGGGGGTATTGTGACGATTACCCCTCCTCTTTTCGTCCTGCAAGAAATCCTTGTATTTCAAAATTTTAAAGCATATTGAAAACTAAATTGGTGTAAAGCCAGAAAACGTATTGTCGATATTGTTTTTGGCGTCTTCTACAAATGAGTGGCAGAATATTCGAATTAAAAGTGGTGATTTGTGTTTTCGTTACCGCGTCCAGATGTTTGGGGATGGTAATTGGAAATGATTATGCTGGAGTAAGTGATGCTCATGGTGGTAACTTAGCTACCAGCATCGTGCACGTTTTAAGCCGCTTAAAATTTCGAATTTTCACATTGTCATTGCGTTTCTAATCAGGTCAGTATTATGCCCTTGATTGTTGGCGCATGCCGTTTGGCTGTGCGGTAGACATACGAATTCCAAATGATTGACATATTGTGTTTGGGATTTAGGAATAAAAACTGGTCTGTCTGTTCGCCTGCCTTGTCTGTGTTATCATTGCAAAGCAATCACTGGATAACTTTGGGATAATTGTTGTTTAATGGGGTTGTTAGTTAGCATAATTACGCTTTCATACTTTTATGCTTTCAAATACTATTCCAATTTATTTGAACACTTTGTTCAAGCATTTAGTATGGAGATGCCAAATAAAATTGCTTTAAAATATGAAAACTTTCCACTGTGAATTTTATGTTATTAAAGAGAAGCGCCAAAGTGACAACTTCAAAAAACCACCCATTTGCACATTTTTTTAAGGTATACATCTTGAAAACTATCTTATACAAATTTCATGATTGGACCTTAAACACTTTGGGAATGATCGTCTTCTAAAAAGTAACTCTTCGTAAGCCACAAACGCTATCGCTGCCTGAGTGAGGGACATGAGGAGTTGTATTAGTGCTGTTATTAGTGAGATTCTTTAAGTATTATAAGTACTACATCTGTGAAACGAGACTCTCTTACCCAGCCGAAAATGGTAGTACCTTGTCAGTGAATTATTATTTCCTATCTTCCAAAAATTATTTATTCTAAAACGATTTCTTGAATGCCAATAATTTCCAATTACGTAGAAATGTTCTAAAATTCTTCTACAAAAGGCAAAATAATTACAATAATTTCTAACTTTTAAAATACTTTCTAATTAATTGCATACAGCTAATGATAGTTTTATTGCAAACACATCGTTTCATTATTTTATCAGTACTGCATTAGAAGCATTGAAAAGAGCGCATAAAAAAAATAGAGTCTCTTCTACGGTATGCCCAAGTTAAATTTATTGATTATGATCCAAATTTAAACCACTTCTAAATCCCACAAATTGGTTACTACATAATTTTTGGATGCTCTCTTTTAACTTTTAACACATTTTGGGGTAGGTTTCGACCACATCTTCGAACATTTCGGGCGGTATCTTGGCGACAGCTGGACAAATGTTGGTTTTCAAACGCCCCAACGCTTGGTAATCATCCGCGTAAACACGGTCTTTGACGTAGACCCCCAAAAAAAAAGTCTAACGACATCAAATCGCATGATCTTGGTGACTAATTGACGTCGCCAAAACGTGAAATTAGGCTTTCTGGAAGTTTCTCATGCAATAAAGCCAAAATCAGTGGTGTTGTGTGGCTCGTAGCACTGTTTTGTTGAAACTACATATCGTCCAATTCAATTGCAAGCCAAGAAACGTCCGTAGCGCTCTGAATTGAAATTCTGATTATCCGCCACACTTTCACTAACAGTGCGTACACTGCGATGATGCACAGGATTGAGCACATCTATAACGCTTCCAGTCTCTTCAAATTTCTTTATAATCTTGCAAATTCCTTGCACCGCAAGTCGAATATGACGACCATAATCAACCCGTAATGCTCGAAAAGTGTCCACGTTTAAATCACCACTTTTGTAGATTTAACTAAATTTTAACTTCAGACAAACGGGTATCTAACATCTGACAGCCTTGCCAGATCGGCAATTTTGAAACCACAAAATGGATAAACCTGTATAGTCCTGGATTCGTATCTTTCATTAAATTCTATTGTATTCTGTACAATTGAGCACGCATCAGTTGTTTAGTACTGATAATGAAATTTAAATGTAATGCCACGCCCCTTAGGGTATCACATGTACAAATAGGCCGATTTAGCACATTTCCCAAACTGATAATTTCAGGAAGCTACAATTTTGGTTATTTTATTCTGCTAAAATTCAGAGTATTTTTTGCAGCTACACCAAAGGAAGTTGAGTAAAGGTAGAGGGTAGCGCATAAATCATGCTTCTGTCAACTGTCAACTTTCAAAGGGGACCGTTTTTTAAAGATTTTGATGACTTTTTTGCCCCGAACAGTGCCGCAGACGTATTCGCTTCAACAGCATTCAGTTGCAGCAATATGGAGGAGCTGCACACATAGCCAGATCGGTTATGGCGAAGCTCTAACGAAAGTTCCCAAACAAATTAATATTCTGAAAATCCACTTTCCGCTGGCCCCCAAAGCTCGTCTGAAATGACTGCACCAGACTTTGTTTTATGGGGTTATGTCAAGCAAGAGATGTACAAAGGATTTGACTGAATTGAAGCAGTCGATTAAAACAATAATTGAGACGATCCCGCAATGAATAATTTTCTGATCAGGTGCATTAATGAGCGTGGAGGTAATTTACGGTTTGTCGTTTTCAAAACCAATTAGTTGTATA
>JAHXMU010023109.1:0-10347 GCA_019455685.1 Philornis downsi | reverse complement strand
ACACATGATAGATAGATGGTCGATATAGATCATTTGAGCATCTGAGGGCTATTTCCAGTTGCTGTAATCGTGGCACTCCGATTGGTCATTGCATGGCCATTGGTCAATTGTCATTGCAACAACATTTTCTTATAAAAATCTTTGTTTCTTTCTATTCACCAAAAATCTTCGGATCATACCCCCATAAAATCAAATCTGGGCACCGTCGATCATTTCGACGATTGAGTCTTAGAGGACTATTTCTAATTGCTATAAACAGAGTAACAAATGGTTATGGTTAATTTAACAGAATTTTCTTATAAAAATCTTTGTTTCTTTCTATTCACTCCAAACATTCGGATCAAAACCACACAAAGCCAAATTTGGATACCGTAGATCATTTCGATGATTGAGTTTCTGAGAAATATTTCCAGTTGCTACAAACGGAATAACAAATGGTTATGGTTATTCTAACAAAATTTTCTTATAAAAATCTTTATTTCTTTCTATTCACAATAAGTGTTCGAATCAAAATCCCATAAAATCAAATTTGGACACCGTAGATCATTTCCCTGATTGAGTCTCAGAGCACTATTTCTAGTTGCTATAAACGAAGTAACAAATGATTATGGTTATTCCAACAAAATTTTCTTTCAAAAATCTTTGTTTCTTTTTATTCCTCTCAAATGTTCGGATCAAAATCACTGCTTTAAACATAAGATGTAATAAAAAGAAATCCATTATTTTTGCATGATATTAAAGGCTTAATTTACCATAGTAAACGTGATCTATTCTAATAAGTCAAATATGCACCATTTCAATCGATTACTTATGGCCATTTCAAAGATAATTCCCTTATGTCTCTTTCGTAGAAATCCTCGTCCCTACTGGCAAAAATAAACTGGGACAATCGATTTCCACAAGTTTCTCTTGAGATAATAATTTTTTACCAGGAAAATCGTTCGCCATAGACAGGAACGGGTAATAATCACTTGGCGTCGGGTCAGCATTATATGGTGGATGCATAAGAACCTCCAAATCAAGCTCACGAAGCTTCTGGCGAATCACTGTCGATGCGTGTATTACGTTAGACTGCTCTATTATTTATACTACAGGTATGAATTGGGAATTTGGCTATAGGGGAGCAGCTCATATTAAATGATTCCCCGCCAGTGCGTTGAAACACACAACAAAACCTGCTTGACCGACGATCCTGGTTTGATCATAGTTTGCGCCGGCTCACCGTAATTTGACCACGATCATGATCCAATTTGCATCATCATTCGCCGTCTGCTTCCGAAGTAGGTAAATTTTGCAGCGAATCGCAGATGGAAATTCTGTTCATGAGGTTTTTTTGCGTTAACCCGTGTGTCATCCAAACGTCGAGTTTCCTTTTGCGTCCAGTGTTATTCAAGAGATTCAAAATGATTCTTTTGTGCAATATTTAGCTTCTGAATTTTCGTTATTCTATCGGCATTTTCGACAATTGGGACGGAAATGGAGAGACAAAATAGCACTTGGTTGCCTTGGTTTATACTATAGGTATATAATATAATAACTGTGTAGACATGAAAGCTTAAATTTTAACTTTCAGAGACTACAATAATTCAAAGTGTGCGTTTTTAGCCGATATAAGTTAGACTGAATAAAGACCTCTTAAGATGATTCCTCCTGACCAAGTTGCATACCAGACTCTCACTTTTAATGGATGCAAAGGTGACTGATGAATAATTTGAGGGTTTTCCATTGCCCAGAAACGACTATTCCGTTTATTCACATATCCATTCAAATGAAAATATGCCTCGTCACTCATTTTGATTTTTTCATGAAAATCGAGGTTGTCATGGGCGAGCTGTAACATCCTATTGGCATATGTACGGCGGCGTAAATGGTCCTGTGGAAGAAGCTCTTGTGTCAATTGAATCTTAAATGGAAACAAATGCAAATCCTTGTGCAAAATTGTGGCCAAAGTTGTTCTTTGAAGACCAAGCTCCCCTGAGCACGGCGTCGAATTGAGGTTGATGGAGTGTTTTGAACACTTTCTTGAGCAGCAGTAATGTTTTCAGCCGATCTTGCAGTACGTTGTGGTCCATGCTTGGCCCTATCAGCTACAGAACGTCTTTCTTCGAAATCATTCACTACACGATAAATAGTGCGTCTTGTTGGCACGTTGTTTTTCCTAAAAATTTCACGTAACTTTCTCATCGTCACAGTAATCGATGATTGATTTTGATAAATTGTTTTAACAATTAAAACACGTTGGTTTATCGAATATTTTTCCATAATACATTTGCCACGTTTCTACTTAACGACTGCCAAATATGAACTGTTAAGGCTAATGTTTACCAAAATGGCGGCAAAACAAAGTAGTATACCTTCCAGACAGACACCCTGTATAACGCAAAATGCATTTGTTAGAAAAATAATTAATTTTATATTACTATGTCTTTCTTATCGGATGTCCCAATTTGGCCTTTCACATCAAAAAAAAAAATTATCTCTCATTATTAAAAATTGTCTGCTTAATTCATTACAAAAATGTACGGAAGATTATTTCCGTCAAATAGCAGCCCCGCAAGGCATGCCTTTATGCGATTTTCATAATTTTCGTTAATGTTTTTGCAAAACGCAGGTTCGATTCCGGTTATTTTGCATCGTATCTCCTGTTTTAGCTCTGCAATCGGCTTAGCCTCATAGACCCTACTCTTCAAATAGTCCTCAAGAAGGGAGTCGTTTGATTACCCTACCTCAGAGTCCAAAATTTTCTTCGGAAAATTAACTTCTTGTTCACCCATCCATTCGACAAACTCCCGACGTTATTGATGGTATCTGAACGTCAATTCTAAAGTGCACTGGATTTTGTATGCGTTTAAATGCAAATTCGTTGTCAAAATTCGTAGTGTAGTGAACTACAATATTGGTGAACCAATTTCACCAATTGTCGACACAGCGATGTGCCCCGTTGAACGAACTCTATCAATATCCTCGCTCGGACGATTTTGCCGGGTTAATGTTACTAAGTGATCCAGTTTATTCGAACTTCGGACAAATTCAAAATTGTCCTCTCAAAAGGTCGATCATGTACATCCAAACTATGCTCATGAAACATGATGTGCATTTTTTTCTCGAACGTTCGTTTCATAATATGCTTGGATAATTCGAATACCTTCTTTTGTTGGGTACCGCTCCATTACTTATTTTGTAAATTCACCTAGAATATCAATTTCATTTTGTTAATGATCCATGTCTGGAAAATATTTGCCAATATCGTGGGGAAGCTCAACATGAATCAGCCTGTATTTTGAAAATCTGTTTAATTTGCTTTTGAAAATCTTCGATAATCAAGTTCGTAGTCATGGACAATTCTTCTCTTCCTTAAATTCAATCGGTGTCTCAACTCTTTGTGTTAACTGGTATTCGAAATTCTCTCTTAAACCTTCTCTTGTTATGGCAAAAAAATATGCCTTAGCAGACAGTCTCCATTATCTCAAGCTTAGTACCAACATGAGTCCTTACAAATCTCCCAGTGAATTTCCTGCGGAAATCATCTGTGGCTTACTATGGGAAATTGTTATATGCATTATTCCCATGCTGTTTATAATGAAAAATTCTTCAAAATTTCTCTTAGTCTATTTTGATTATAATTAAACATAATAATGATATTTATTACTATGATTATAAATAGGCCTAATTACGAAAACTGTTGAATGCGAATAAAACAAAAACAGTCATATAGTTTCCAACTGTTGTTATTGTTGTCGTCGGCTTTACGCTTGTGATGACATCCTTAGGGATTTTACTTTGACAGCAGTTATCAACAATTTCCAAGAATGAACCTACACAGACGGTATCCACTTGTAAGGACAGCGACATCAGTTGTTTAACTACAAACGCTCAGACAGGCACTCAAAGGACGTCATTATCATAATTTTTGTTGATGAACAGAAGCGGCATTTTACAAATGAATTATGCATGTGCTAATGGTAATGCCCATTTAAATGTATTCTCCATTAGGGGAAATCATTTCTAAACCCACGGATAATTACCGTCTCATACACAAAATACAAATCGTTACAGTGACCCAATTTTTGGGGTCAGGAAGGATAACAGAGTGGTAGTCAATATATTTAATTATTCGCTTTCTCCATTTTTATTTGCAGAAATCATATCTTTAGTCAAGGGTTACCCCCATTTTACGCATCAACCTTTCCGACCCTCACTGGTGGATATTCCATCTGACTACAAGGAAATCAATACCGTCATGCAGAAATGCTGGTCCGAAGATCCTGCAGAGAGACCAGATTTTAATGCTTTAAAATCAATAATCAGGAACATTAACAAGTAAGTAAAGAATCAAGCTGAAATATTTGTTGTCGCAAAATTAAATTGTTAAATTAAACTTTGCTTATGGAAAACATAAATACATTTTTGCAGGCAACGTTTTTAAACTATTTCTTTTAAATGAAATCACTTTTCGAAACTTTCGAAAAAAATCATTCGGGCAAAACAAACATTGACCAAATCAGTTTCCCAATATTGCACAGATTTTGACGACTGCACAGATTTTGACAAACTCTCTCGAAAAGAAAATGTGACGATTTCGTATAGGAAATGCAAACGATCTGTTAAAGAAAAAATTGTGCAGACTCATTTGCAAATTTTCTCTAAAATTTTTTTCGTTTACAAAGAGTTGGACAAACTAGTTCGTGTGGAAAAGAGTGTGCAAACATGTTCGTATGGAAAAAGTTGCATACGTTTTTCAGATTCAAATCCATGCTGAAAATCCCTACAAATTCATTTCATCCATCGATGTCTGTTGAAACCATATGGGTACCATTCCCCACAGTAGAACGATTTAACACTTCCAGTGTTAAATAATAAGCAAGAGAACAAGTAGGATCTTCAGGTCATTTGGACCAACATAAATGTTTCACATAACAACCTTTCCGCCCAAGAAAATTAATATTCCAGTTCATACTTTAATCTGTGCCTATTGCAGTTTGACCTTTTTTCAAGCATAAGTCGTCCGGGAATAAGGAAATTTGGCATCGGAGAAAAGTTGTTCCAGTCCACAGCTCCCAGCCTAATCTGACAATAACGATGACAAAACTATTTTTAAACAGTTATACAAAGCTTTCGAAACTTTTCCAACTAGAAAGTGTTTCCCAGTTTACCCGATTACAAAAATTGATTAAATCTTTTAATGAAGAAACATATCCAATCTTTCCAAAGGCACAAAATCTTCCATTAGCCATCCGTAATGAAACTCGTATACTAGCTCTTAAACTAATTCATTCCCCGATTTTATATTAAATTCCCTCTTTTTTTGCCATCCTTTTCAGAGATAATGAAACCGGCCACATTGTGGATAATCTTCTCAAACGCATGGAACAGTATGCTAATAATCTTGAGGAACTAGTCGAGGAGCGGACTCAGGATTACATTGAGGAAAAAAAGAAATGTGAAAAGTTACTGTACCAACTTTTGCCTCAGAGTGTGGCAGCCCAATTGATTAGTGGGCAACCTGTAGTTGCGGAAACCTTCGATCAAGTTACCATCTATTTCTCAGATATAGTCGGTTTTACGGCTATCTCAGCGGAGAGTACTCCCATGCAAGTGGTGCAATTCCTCAATGATCTCTATACGTGTTTCGATTCGATTGTGGAGAATTTCGATGTCTACAAAGTGGAAACTATAGGCGATGCGTACATGGTGGTCTCGGGTCTGCCCATACGCAATGGCAACCAACATGCCCGTGAGATAGCCCGTTTGTCTTTGGCTCTCTTAGAGGCAGTTCACAATTTCCAAATTCACCATCGACCCAATGATAGACTGAAATTGAGAATTGGACTGCATTCGGGCGCCTGTGTTGCCGGAGTGGTTGGCCTAAAAATGCCACGATACTGCTTATTCGGCGATACAGTGAATACCGCTTCTCGCATGGAGTCAAATGGTGAAGCTTTGAAGATTCACATAAGTGAAAAAACCAAATTGGCTTTGGATGAATTTGGCACTTTTATAACAACCAAACGGGGCTATGTTCCCATGAAGGGCAAAGGAGAAATGTTAACCTATTGGCTGGAGGGGGAAATTCAAAAGGTAGAATCTCCCATTTCACCCCAAAAACTGATGCTCTCTCGTCGTTCGTCCCTTAAACAGGTCCCACGCTGTGGCTTGCTGCACAAGCAAAACTCAGATGTCTCCCAGTTCCTGCCGCCCTATAACATTAACCAACCTTTGGACATGGGCCGCTCTGTGAGCCGTCAAGCATCTCCCAATTTGAAAGTGAAACGTAAGATTTCATCTTCGTCGCCCAAGTTGAATGGCAATGATTTTAAGACTGATGATTTCTATAATTATCTGGAAGCAAACGCTAAAGGATACATCACGAATAGTATGAAATTTTCGCCGCCAGCAAATGATATTTACAGCAGCCCCTCACTAAAGGACGACGCCAAGGATGTGGGCTGGGAAATGGCCAACTTCCGTTTACCCCTTTCAGGCACTTTAAAGTCCCACAATAATGCCAAGCATAGTTACACACAGTTGTCGTCAACTCAATCGAATTCCAATCTATCGGGGCTTCTGCAGCCTACAGCCAGTAGACTACGAATGAAAAACTCTCCCACTATCTCTAGTCTGATCAATAATAGCGATACAGCGAGTTTAAGTAGCTGCACCCGCATTAAATTCAGTGTGAGTGAGTGCCCCGAGGAAGCTCAAAATTTGGTTTCTTCTAATGTCTACGAAGACTACGAAGGAGAAGTCGAAGCTGAAGCTCTCACCAATGATGCTCGGGAAAGAGCATCACCAAAATCAATGAATGCGACGCCACCCACCAACGGCGATCACCGTCAACAGCTAAGCAATCACTCAAATGCTACTATTGAAAAAAGCCATTATCCCCTCCTCCATTATAATAATGAAAATCAGGCAATTAGTACCCTCCATTCTGCTCCCAACACACCAAATATTGCAAATAACTGCAACTCCACATTTAGCCAACACAACAATTACGTTAAAGCCAACAATTGTAGAAACTTCAATACATTTATAGTGAAGAATTCTTCGAATAGTCGCCTGGAAGATGAAACCGATTGTAAATCCCCCACAATTTCCATAAACGACGAAGTCGGGACAACGGCGGCGACAGGAGGGCTGTCATCAGGCAACCATCATAATCACACTCATCATTCGGGGCCGGTAGCAACAAACGCTGTAACGCAGCCGTTATTGGCTAAAATTAATTCGTAGCAATAATTATAAGTTGTAACAACGATAGGAAACCTAACTTAGTGTGGCAAGTCTATAGGGGGCAAAATGAAACTCTGTGCTATTACTGATAGGCTTTGACAGAAACATTTTTCGTCTTAGGTGGCGACTGGAATAGACATCCATATCCATCCCATCTTCTGCGCTTCTCCTCCAATCACACCAGTTTTAACAGAAACAAATAAAATTTAAAAGGTAAATAGAGGAAAAGATGTATTGCCAATCTGAATAATCACAGATTTTAAGGTTTTATTTGAAGTCTTATATCTCTATACAGCAATTCTTGCAAATTCTGCGAACGTAATTCCGTTTGCACTGATTTTCCGTCGCCATTATGTTTATCGGTAATGATCTGGGCATTGACCTCAAATGGAATTTCTTTTCCCACGCAAAATACATGAAAATCCTACTAACAGAATCCCGTTCACGCAAATTTTCTTAAGCCATTTCATTTTTAAGTATTGACCTCGAACATAAAATTTGTCGTTTGAGCCTATTACAGAGTTGTTTGAAGTAACCGTCGAAGATATATTCTGTTGCCTCGTAATGGAATTAATATTTTGATAATTCTTTGTTCCAAGAACTTTGCCATTTGGGTCATTATATGTCAAATTTTAGTGAACGTAATAAATGATTAGCAATGAACAATGATCAGGCATTCTCTGTTACGTTTATATTCTTCGTCTTCTACGCTGATATTTATCCGGTTTGGTTAAACGGAATTATATTTAAAGCCAATAACAGCCTTTAAAGAGAAATGCGAAATTAGAAAATTCGACATTTGATGCCAGTAGGGGAATGGTGAAAGTAACCTTTATCGTTGTGGTAGAATTAATTTTATTAAGTAATTATAATTCTGGAATACGGTTAGTAAATTAATATTGAAATTGTAATGAAAAGGAAAATTTCAGCAAATGGAATTTTGATGCCGCATTTACGCGTATTTAGTATAAATACAAGCATAAATTAAACAATTTCAAAGCAGTATATTAATTGATTTTCTTTAAGTCAAGCTTAATAAATAGCGAAAAGATTTTGAAGAAGAACAGTTTTTCTCTGTAGATATAAACCTAGAATTGGCTAAACAAAATTCCTTTTGAGACCAATTTGCGCAAGAAATTTTCTGCAGCTGAAATTTTCTTTATGAAAAATTCATTTGGGAATGCTAACACGGAGTAGATTCTACCAAAGAGTGGACAGGTGTTTCGTGTTTGTTTGGACAAAATTAATTTCGATAAGCATCATCAGTTTGTTTACATCCTCGCTTTTTCTACGCTGGTCCAGAGATAAATGCGGGCTCTGTTTGTATTTCCTCTTTGTGCGCACAGTCTTGGCCAGAGTTGCATTTTCCCCAATTTTAGTGATATATTTTAGCTCTTAGGACTCCTCCTCTTAATGTTTTCTATAGAACTTTTTACTTAAATCTTAACTTCTTAATATTTAGCGAAACAAAGTAAAGTTAAACTATTTATATTTGTTGTTAGTAATAGAAATAACTTATTTTATTCTCTACAAAATGATCCGCAAATCTTATGGAATGATCATTTAGAATTGTGATTAAAAGTCTAACTTTTATCTAAAGTTTAAACTGGAAAATAAACTAATCTAACATAAATGTAAAATGCACTATAGTATAAGAGATTTTCTCTGGAATTATTAATTATAATATATCCATATGATAAATGTTTCCCCAGCATATGTGAGTTATCGCTTGATTTTGAAAAACTATATAAGTATACACATTGTACATTAGTAATTGCATATTTTTGTTTCAAAAAATATTTATCAACAAATGTTGCTTGTTAGCGGTTATATTTTCTGTAATATAATAAAATGTAGAAGTTTTTAAAATATTTAAATTATAAATTTTTGTAGAGGAACAAAAAAAATCTTGTGTAAATAATATAATAATCTTTATTCTTAAGATATCTATTAATGTTGTTTTATCATACATATTTGTATATCTTAAGGAGACAAAAACAAAATGAGATGTTAAGTATTAGTTGAAAAAAGAAAATGAGTAAAAATGAAAATAACACAATAAATTCTAAATAAACAAATTAATTGGTTTATAATACAAATGGCCGACGAATTATTGAAATCTTTCAAAACTTTTTTCAACCAAAACACCGCTGGGAAAAGGTTCGCTCTATAGTAATTCGTTATGCGACTACTTTACAGAATCCAGACTTAGGTACTCTCACAAATTGACAATTTAAATCAGCACTGTCAGGTGAACTGCCTCACATATATCTTTATTTAACATCCTGTCGCTTTGGAGTGATAAATCACTAAGTTCTTACTGAAAAATTCCGCTTACAGAACTTACTTATTATAACTTACTTATTCGTAACTTACAGTCTTCAGCTTAGAAATTATAGACAAACAGTTAAATTTTATTAAAACGACCAATTTTTATGTGTGTTGACTAAACGCATCATAAGTGCTAAATTATATGTATATTGGATTCACTGTTATTAAATAAGAGATATGATCCTAGGAATATATGAGTTAAATTAGGAAATTTGTATAAGAGTTACCAGAAGAGGCATTGCTGCATGGCCCCAGTCAGTTACCAAAATTGTGTTTATGACATTCTTAATGTGTGCCTATTTTGACTGAATTCCGTATAACCGGTTGAAATATATAAACCTAAATATATAGTTAAATCGGTAATTTTTATAGAAGTTATCAAAACCCTTTTTGGCTACGCAGTACATTTCCAAAGTATAGTTTATTAAATTCATAATGTGTGCCAAACTTGACTGAATTCCATAAATCAACTTGAAAGATATGACCCTAAGAATTTATGTGTCAAATCAATCATTTGTATCAAAGATATTAGAAGGAGCCAGTTTATTCGGCCGATATCTTGAAATTTCATTAAACATTACAAAGCAAAACAACTCACAAAAATTCAGACTAATGTGGTTAGCGATTTGGAAGTTACAGTGGAAAAAGCTAGATTTGAAAGGAACGGGAAGGAGTAGATAGACATAGAGTCCCCGACTACAACATGGCAAAATAATAGGCTATGCCAAGTTTTAGGAAACTTCATAAAAAACTTACTATAGCTATCGTGTTCACCTTTCGGTC
>JAHXMU010023087.1:0-11322 GCA_019455685.1 Philornis downsi | reverse complement strand
AGATTGCCAACCGCCAAATTTTTATTTTTTTCTTTGATTTTTTTTTTAAACATGGGTCCGTCGAATATGGGCAACCCTGTAGTTCAATCGGCGAAAAATTTCATTTGTCTGCTCGTAGCGAAAATGAACTACGTTTTAAGCCCTACAAAATACAAAAGGTGCAATATTTAACACCTACCGAAAAGTCAGTTTTCTTAGCAGGAGCAGAGATGTCACCGTGCACATTAGTGGCGAGCTTGAAAATTTGAGTTTTAGTTCTGTATAACTTTGAGGTCATAGAATTGAAGCAGAAAACCAGGATGTTGGTATTGTTTCTAGTTGTTTTTTTTTAATATTTCCCAATATTTTGATTAACTCTGTCAATCATCTTCAGAGGTATCTAAACATCTAGCAAAACATTATTTTAAACAAAGAGTACAAAACATTGAACAAACAATAATAACATTTAAGTTGCAATAAAGCGTCTTAACGAGTTGCGTTTATTGTATGAACTAAACTTATTTCTCTCTATCACTGCGATAGTCCAGTCGCTTGTCGAGAGGAATGTTGATGATATGAAAGTGTATCCAAATCGTATTCCAAAGTGTATCTCCGGTTACATTTCCTCTCTTCTTCTAAAATCTCCACTTTGTTGAAATTAGTTGTACGACCAGTCAATGTATAGTAGGCTGCAAGGGCGGTTTTTTGATCAATTGGCCTGTATCTTGCTTTTTGATCCGATTTGTGTGGTATTAATCTTGTCTTTGTAGTGCCAACATATACCTTCTGGCATATATTGAACTTGTCCCCATTGCATTTTATTTTGTAAATTCAATTAGATTTATTCTCGTTGTTTATTTTTGATTTCGTTTCAGTAAACACACTATTGACAGTATTGTCTGTCTTAAAGGCTCGGTCAAATGTTGCTCCGTTATCAAGATTGGCGCGTTTAAGTCTTTCGGAAAAGCCAGGTACGTGTGTCAAGTATTTGTATATTTTCGTAAAAACTTCCTTTTGTTTTTCTGATTTTTTATACTTAATTTGGTAAATCAATTTCGTCAATTCCGGAAAGCCATTCTTTCTTAGATGTATTTAATTTTGTCTAAATTTGCGGTGTGAAATTGGATATCACTGATTTTCAGGACTCGTCGTATAAAGTTGGTGACAGTATTTACAATTATCTTCCCCGGGTGTTTTGAATTAAAATTAATTAATCTTCCTGAAACTATAGGGCTCTGATATCAGCCAATTTCGATGTTTTTTCCTTGTCTAGTGACAAAAGCATCCAAATAAGTTATGCGATTGTCCTTTTCTTGTCCTTTTCCATTGTGAACTGAATTTGTCGACTGAATGAGTTTCCTTTATTATGGCGAACAAATCTTGGACATATTTCGTGATAATTTTGTGTTTTGTCGCCATGGCGTTTATAAAATTGTCCAACAGTTCTTTCATTATATTGTCAGCTATTAGAGGAGATCCCGGGAATCCCATGGGCATTTCCTGTCCTTGTTTTTAAATTTTGTTTTCGTAACTGAAATATCTTGCCTTTTTGATCCAAAATGTTAAAATTTCAATAAATAACGGCTTTGCAATTTTTGTAAAATTTCCAATCAGGTCGCATTTCCTTTCAATCGTGCTTATTGCTTGATTTACCGGGATGCTCGGAAAAAGAAAGGCTACTTCAATTTGTATTGAAAATCAAATGCATCTTCTACGATATATCGGGAATTCTTCGTTATATTCTTCAAAATGTTCACAAGACATTGACACAGTTCACATGCTGGAGAATTAATAGAACAACGTATTGGTCGAAGCGGTAGTCTTTTTCTTGTGAATTCTTGATAATATATGGAGTCTATGTGCTGTAGCTATTATTGTTGTCATTCTATTTTACTGTGTTTAGTCAATTGTTTTCAAATTGAAAAGCTTCTCCATTATTTCATTACTTCTGTTTTGCAATCCTAATGTTGGGACTTTCTCTTTAGTCTTTGACTTCTACACATTAAAATCTTAAAATCTTTTTCACTTTGATTTCGCATTCTTCTATATGTATTGCCGCAGTCTTTCCTCCTTTGTCCGCACATAATACATAAATACTTTTATTTTCTTTCAAATAGTTCCGTATTTATGCCACTGTTATTCATTTGTTGGTTTCGAAACCACCGGTCTGGTAAGCCTGTCAGTTGTTAAATACCTGACGTACCTGAATACCAGACGTGTTAAATGCAGCTTTCTTCACAATCATCTCTGACAGTATGTTGAAGAGGTCGCACGATAGAACATATATTCTTTGCTTCATATACAGGGTGACGCAATAGAACGTGCATATTTAAAAAATAGATTAAAAAATAAATACAAAAGGTATGGTGAAAATAAATCTAAGGTATTGTAGAGTAATAAATGGAGTTTATTTTTTAAAAATAACATCATCTAAATGGTGACCCTCTCTACGACGGCACTCCTCTAACCGCAAACGAAAATTATTGAAAACTTTCTTCAGTAATACTGGTGTAATGGCTGCCATTTCACCACGGATATTCTCCTTGAGCTGAACGATGTTTCTTGGATTATTACTGTAGACTTTGTGTTTGAGGTATACCCACAAAAAAAGTCAAGAGGCGTCGAGTCTAAACTACGTGGGGGCCATGGAATATCACCTCTTTTCGAAATCATTCTGCCAGGGAAGATCTGCTTCACCACCGCCTTGGAGTCATTTGATGGGTGGCAGGTAGCTCCATCTTGTTTGAACCAAGTTCTGGAATTCACTATTCTTGAACTTTCAATTTCTGAAGCCAAAAATCCGTCCAACATCTCAACATAGCGCTCCGTTTTAACCGTGACGTTTTGGCCCCGCGCATTTTCGAAAAAAAGAGGACCAATTATTCCTCTGCCAGAGATTGCTGCCCATACTGTCACTTTAGGACTATGCAATGGTTTCTGGTGTTTGATTTTGGGATTTTCACTGTTAATGACAATTTTGACGGTTTAGGAACCCATTAATAAGGAAATGAGCCTCGTGAGAGAAAAGGATATTGTCAAAATTGGAAAATCGATTAAGCATTTCATTAGCAAATGCAAGCCTTGCTATGAAGTCAGACTCTTTCAATTCTTGTGTTAATTGCAGCTTATATGGATGCAGTTTAAGATCCAATGTTAAAATTCGTTGCAAACTTCGTCGCGATAATTGTAAGACAGACGATCTCTTGCGAGTCGACACTTGTGGATTTCCTCGTACTGACTCCATAACTCTCTCAACATTGTCTTCGGTCCTACATGTTCTTGGGCGACCACTTGCTTGTGGTTTAAATGTTGAAACGGTCTCTTCAAAACGCTTTACCCATATTTTAATTAAATTAGCACTCGGTGCTTCACTAATTCGCCGTAGTCCATATTCAGCACAATATATTCGCCTAGTAGCAATATATGAACGAGAGTTCTCGTAAAATGCGCGCACGCAAAATGCGCGACGCTTCCCGTCGAAGTGATTCATAGCGACTAAAACTCCATGAGCCCGCCAACTCAACGATGTAGGCGCCCCCCCGCCCGCGCCTTTTCTACCCCGCAAAAAAAGATGATGCAATATGCACGTTCTATTGCGCCACCCTGTATTTCAAGCAATTTCTTTGAATTCAGCCAAAATTTGGACACGTCATGGGTTTGATAAATTTGGTTCTGAAAATTAAAACGGACTGCGTTGTCATGGCCTTTCTGTTACTTCTCACTTTGTAAATTTTACTTTTACCCCGTAACTTTTAATTAGCCAACTGCAGCAACTTGCATTTTTTGTTCATTTTATTGGTTTTATTGCCTCTCATAATCAGGGAATCACGTTCCTTTTGATACCACCCTTACACAAGACCGATTTTAACCACATATTCTAGGCTTTATATCTTTCAAGCAGTGACACATTATTCAGACAAAATTCCAGGTGATTACGCTTCTTCCGACATCCTCCATACAAATGACGGATTTTACCCACATATTCTAAGGTTCATATCTTTCAAGTAGTAGCACATAATTCAGTCGAGATTCCGAAATTAATATTTTCCATCTGAAACTCCTATCTCGTAGACTTTATACTTGTATATCGTATGCTTTATAGTGTCATGCGTTTTGTAAACTTAGTTCTGAGAATGAACACGGACTGTATTGTCAAGCCCATTCGGGTAACTCCCAACACAAATTGGTCGATATATTGAAATTGTATTTTTACCCTAATTCATAGGCTGCAGTTTCCTAAATTGTTGTTAACTGCGTTAGACTGTAATGCTTGGTAAAAGAGAAAAAACGTGATCAAGATTAATTCAGCCAATTTCAAATTCATGATAACTTGTTTAATGCTGTTCACAAAGCACATGCTGGGCCAGTGATATTATGCAAGATATTATACATAACTTACTAGTAGAGGTATAGAATCTGTCACGCTCTGGTGAGCTTTAGTTTCTTGAAGGTACCATTCAATATTTTCTGAAAACTTGCCGATTATTTGAATAACGCGATTCAATTTCGAGTACTTGTCACTGTATTTGTACTATACGAATATATGTTTGTTTGATATTGATGTTGTTTTGATGTTTCATATTTTTTCAAACATTAATGCGTACACGAATGATTTTATAAATACATGCACGACAGTGTTTCCCAAAATGCAATATTTTTTCCAAAATATATTTTCCAAATCTATAATAAAATTATTCATACTCATGCATAAAACCAGTGGGTACTTGAAAACCAGTGAAAAGTTTATTTTCAAGTCAATTTCTTCTAGTGTATTGAAATTAAACAACTTTAATTTTTAATTAATAATCTAAATAATAAATTTTGGGTAATGCTGTCTATATGTGCACAAAATTGTGCAGGCATGACTTGATTTTGAGTGAATAATTTTCTCCTTCTCTTTTTTTTCCTAGAATAAACAACAGAGTTCGTTTATCTTTTATCACAGCCACAGTACGTGGTGTGTATGCCTTGTTTTTTTTTTGATCTGTGGGAGTTCGTTGTGTTTTTATGCAAATTCATATTGACAAAATGCCACTTTTTACGTAGTTGTGTAGAAATGGCCATATTTTTGGTCATGTTTCAATTTCTAGACTCAAGTGGGTTTTCTGCTGACAGCTGCAAATCACCAAAAAAAAAAATATTGATTTGGTGTCCGACTCGCTGCAAAAAAAAGGACAAAAAAAAAAAAAATACCAACAAAAATAGAAAAACTCTACTACACAGTATGGCAGTCTCAGCTTAACAAGTTCTACTTTAAACATTCTGACGAGAGCGGTATAGTACATTACAACTTACAGAGTTGTTGGTAAACCGATGTGGCCAGTTTAGTTTAAAGTGAAATGTTATGTTTCGAAACATTGATAGATGTATTCAGGGCCATTGAACATAATTTTGTTACGTATGTATGTAATGTAAGTCTATAGCTATTTTAATGTCTACAAATTGGAGCTGCTGTCCAATTCACATTGTTTATGAAAATTCAATCAATGCGTTCTTGACTTTCAGAAACAATATAAACTTCACACACATACGAAGGCGATACCAAAACCAGCCGACATAACAAAGACAACACAAAAAAGTGGTGAAAAATTTTGTTTATTCTGTATCATAATCTCGTTTTAGCTCGAAACACTGTGTCCAGCAATATTCAATAGTTTCTATAGCCTGTTTATACAGGGTGAGCCATAAGGGTGTTGGCGGTTTAAGTCTTCAATTTCTCGGTAACGCGCGGCGCGGGGTGGTGGGGGGATATGTTGTTCGCTGCGCCGCTTCCTGGAAATTTAGTCGCCATGGAGCCGTACACGGGAGTGCAGCGTGCATTTTGTGTCCGAGCGTATTACGAAAACAATAAATCAGTGATTACTGCACGACGTTTGTATCGGCATGAACACGGTGTACACGATTTAAGTGAAGTTCCAAGCGCCAATGTGATACGAAAATGGATCAGAATGTTCGAAACAACCGGCTCAACAGTACCAATTACGGTTCGTGGTCGCCCAGTTTCTGCAAGATCAGCCGACATTGTGGAGCGTGTTCGTGTTTCAGTTCAGCGAAATCCGCAACAGTCAACACGTAAGAGAAGTCAGCCTTTGGATGTCAAAAGAACAACTTTACGAAAAATTTTGAAACGTGATTTGCATTTGAAGGCTTATAAGATTCAGATAGTCCAAGAATTAAAACCCGATGATGCCAATAACCGACTTAACTTTGTTTTTCCTGGAAAACTCATTTCGAAAAGGGGCCCCCACGTAGCCCGATCTCTCTCCATGCGATTATTTTCTATGGGGCTACCTCAAATCGGTAGTCTACGAGAATAATCCGACCAATTTAGAGCAGTTGAAGAGGAACATTATTCAGGAAAGTAACAAAATACCGAGAACAACTTTTCAACGAGTTTTCCAAAATTTGCGACTTCGGTTCCAAGAGTGTCAAGCAGCCGAGGGAAGCCATTTGGACAACATTATTTTTAAGTCTTAAAAATTCCCAAGCTTCTACTTACTTTTTACCACCGAGCCGTTTTTTCAAGTTTGGAAATAGAAAATAGTCAGAGGGAGCTTTATCTGCGAATAAGGTGCGTGATCAAGTAATTCAAACTTTAATTCATTAATGTTGGCCATCGTCAAAGTGGAAGTGTGAACTGAAGCATTACTTTGATGAAACAATGCATTCTTTTTCGCCAAAGGCGGCTTTTTCCATAATTTCACCACCTAAACACTGCAATAAATTAACATAATATTCGCCCTTGATGGGTTTCCTTTTCTAAAGATACTCAATAAAAATAATCCCAGCCTGCAGGTGGAACCATCCATGCCCTTTCTAGACACGACTTTGCCATTCCACACCACTGCTTTGATTCTTCCTTTATCTCAGGTTTGAAGTGGTGTACCTATATCTCATTCATAGTTAAAAACCAAGGCAAAAATTCGGCCTCATTGCGGTGAAACATCGACAAACATGCTGCTGAAACATTTTCAGGAAGCTGTTTTTGCTCTATTGAAAGCAACCGCGGCACCCATTTTGCGCACAGCTTTTACATCTTCAAATTTTCGATCAATATACCATGTATAGCACTTTCTTAAAAGCTTGTCATTTCAGCTAGCTCACGAAACTTCAGCCGACGATCATCCTGTACAATTTTGTGGATTTTCTTAACAGTGTCTGGCGTGGACACCTTAATTGGTCGACCACTACGGTGCTCGCCTTGGCAGCTCGTACGGTCTTGTTTAAACTCTGCTACTCAATATTTTACAATTGTAAACGAAGGAAGTCTCTTCCAGAGTAGGGTCTATTTTGGCTTTAATGTTGGTTGGACTCTGCCCTTTCAAAGGGAAATAATGATATACATGACGGTGACCAATTTTTTTCATGTTTACAAATTTATTGAGACCGTTTACTTTTGCTGGCCCAAATAAGAATTCTAAACAACATAGCGCTTTGAAACTTAAAATACATAAAATTAAAATTAAAAAAAGGTTGCCACTTTTCACCAAAATATTTTTTTCAGACTAGTGGCAGCATTTATACATCAGGTCGGCTAGTTTTGGGACCGCCCTCGAATATTACTCAGTTGGAATGTCTCAAAATGGAAAATAATCCTGAATACACTAAATTATACAAAATGTCCCAAAAGAAATTTGGAATTTTTATTTCTTAAAAAAAATTAAATCCAAATGCGAATCCTAGTAAATAGTAAAATTTCTTATCACGACTTGGCGGGTCTACTCCGTGATAAATGTCATTTCATGACGAATAGTTTCTTTCAAATGCGCCAGCGAAGTCGGTTCATTGAAATAAACTTTACATGTGAAATAACTCCACATAAACACGTCATAGGGGTTAAATCAGGACTGCGTGAAGGCCAATTTATGTCACCTTTAATGGAGAACAATTTGCCAGGGAATATTTCACAAGCGGAAACACATTGAATGTATGCGACGTTGCTTCGTCTTGTTTAAATCATGTTCTTTGATTATTCTCAAGAAATATTTGCAGTTTAGTCAACAAGAAGTTGTCCAACATCTACACAAAATGCTGTGAATTCATTGTAACTGCACGTCCCCTTTCTTGCTTATTTCAGCCGTTAATTCGTCACGACTACATCGCAGCCATGTGATCATTTTAGGCGTTTTGAATTCGTTGCTATACAGTGGCGTCAATTCGACGTATTTACATGTCCATAAAGACGAAAATGAGCTTTATCCGAAAACAAGATATTGGTCTGCATTGCGAAGTCAAGCCTCTGACCGGCACTCTTGGTCTTTAATTCTACTTGCAATAATTGCATTTTGTAAGTCGGCAGCTGCAAAACTTTGCACAAAATACGCTGTGCAAACTGCGCTGTGCCACGAACAATACTGATTAACGCTCTGTTCGCATTATATTGTTCACGATGACTTTGGCTGGCCAGATTTTGGTTTTTCCAGAGTTATCCGCAAACGAAACTCATTCCAGAGCAAAATAATTTATCTATATACGATGTTACTACATCTACTATGCAGTGCAGAAAGGCACGAATTCGTATGTGGTCTAACAGAGAAAAATTACAGGCAGAGACTCAAGAGAATAAACTTGTACGCTTACGTTCTCCTTTACAACATGGAACATTGGCCGTTGAGATTTTTATAGCGCCTTAGGTAACTGTTTTCATATGCTAGCATTCACATTACCATAATCCATAAGCAATTAACAAAAATATGCAATATTATCGAAATATTAGGCAAAGAGAGTGGGCAAGAGAGCAGTATTTGCTTGCCTTCCGACTGCTCCAAATGTCACTTCAAGGGCAAATGCGGCCTCTGCCTGTAACTGTACTCTGTGACGGACTTGTAGTGAGTTTGAAAGCTTGGTCCAAGGTTCCACAGTTGACAAATGTAAATGTAAATGTAATGTATCCCACGAGAGATAGAGATAATGAGAACAAATATGATTTTTATTGTCGTGATATTTACGGTCATGATACAGGGTGGCGCAATAGACCGTGCATATTGCATCATCTTTTTTTACGGGGTAGAAAAGGCGCGGGCGGGGGGCGCCTACATCGTTGGGTTGGCGGGTTCATGGAGTTTTAGTCGCTATGAATCACTTCGACGGGAAGCGTCGCGCATTTTGCGTGCGCGCATTTTACGAGAACTCTCGTTCATATATTACTACTAGGCGACTATATTGTGCTGAATATGGACTACGGCGAATTAGTGAAGCTCCGAGTGCTAATTTAATTAAAATATGGGTAAAGCGTTTTGAAGAGACCGGTTCAACATTTAAACCACAAGCAAATGGTCGCCCAAGAACATCTAGGATCGAAGACAATGTTGAGAGAGTTATGGAGTCAGTACGAGGAAATCCACAAATGTCGACTCGCAAGAGATCTTCTGTCTTACAATTATCGCGACGAAGTTTCCAACGAATTTTAACATTGGATCTTAAACTGCATCCATACAAGCTGCAATTAACACAAGAATTGAAAGAGTCTGACTTTATAGCAATGCTCGCATTTGCTAATGAAATGCTAAATAGATTTTCCAATTTTGACAATATCCTTTTCTCTGACGAGGCTCATTTCCTCATGAATGGGTTCGTAAACCGTCAAAATTGTCGTTACGGGACACCAGAAACCATTGCATAGTCCTAAAGTGACAGTATGGGCAGCAATCTCTGGCAGAGGAATAATTGGTCCTTTTTTCTTTGAAAATGCACGGGGCCAAAACGTCACGGTTAATACGGAACGCTATGTTGAGATGTTGGACGGATTTTTGGCTCCAGAAATTGAAAGTTCAAGAATAGTGAATTCTAGAACTTGGTTCCAACAAGATGGAGCTATCTGTCACACATCAAATGACTCCATGCCGGTGGTGAGCAGATGTTCCCTGGCAGAATGATTTCGAAAAGAGGTGATATCCCATGGCCCTTACGTAGTCCAGACTTGACGCCTCTTGACGTCTTTTGTGTGGATACCTCAAACACAAAGTCTACAGTAATAATCCAAGAAACATCGTTCAGCTCAAGGAGAATGTCCGTGGTGAAATGGCAGCCATTACACCAGTATTACTGAAGAAAGTTTTCAATAATTTTCGTTTGCGGTTAGAGGAGTGCCGTCGTAGAGAGGGTCACCATTTAGATGATATTATTTTTAAAAAATAATCTCCATTTATTACTCTACAATGCCTTAGATTTATTTTAACCATACCTTTTGTATTTATTTTTTAATCTATTTTTTAAATATGCACGTTCTATTGCACCACCCTGTATTTAACTTGTTCTGGAAGACTTTTGATGCGATGCGCAACTAAGTTCTCACTGTTTTTTTTCTCTAAAAATACAATTTTATTGTCGAAACATGTCTACGAATGATTTATTGATAGTATTGTCCATCGCCAGCTAGTACTTTTTTCCATCTTTCTGACAAAACTCGAATTCCGTCACGGTAAAACTGTTCATCTTTTGAGGTTATCCACGAATCTAGCCATTCCTCGATGTCGTCATATGAGTGGAAGTGCTGGTTAGAAAGACCATGTGCCATCCAACGGAACAAGTGATAATCGAACGGCAAAACATTTGGAGAATATGGTGGATGGGATAAGATTTCCCATTCCAGTTTTTCCAGGTAGATTTTAACGGGCTTGGCCACGTGAGGCCGAGCGTTGTCATGCTGAGGAATCACTTTTTCGTGCCTCTCCGCGTTTTGTGGGCATTTGCCGCACAGAGCCCGGCTCAATTGCATTAATTCAGGTCGATACCGATTTGCAGTGATGGTTTCGCCTGGTTTCAACAGCTCGTAATAAATAACAGCAACCTGGCCCCACCAAATACAGAGCATAACCTTCGCAGCGTGAAAATTCGACAGAGGCGACGCGACCTAGGTGCATGACCAGGCAGCTCCCATGGCTTTCTTTTCTTTGAAATGCTGTAATGAATCCATTTTCCATCACCCGTTAGAATAAGGTGAAGAAAACCTTACCTTTTTTGTCGCTGAAACAGTTATTCACAGGCAAGAAAATGACGCTCAACGTCCCTTGACTTCAACTTATAAGGAACTCAAGTTCCTTGCTTTTGAATCATTACCAACGCATGTAATCGCTTGGAAATGGCATGGCGGGTAACTCCTAATACTGAACCAAGATCTATCTGCGTTTGACACGGATCCTCATCAATCAATGCCGTCAATTCAGTATCTTCGAAGGCTTTTCGCCTTTCTTCACGCGAACGGTCGTCAACATGAAAATCACCGTCTTTAAAGCGACGGAACCAATCTCGACAAGTTGTTTCACTTAAAGCAGCATCTTCGTAAACGTGTTATAGATCTCAATGAGCTTCAGCTGTCATTTTCTTCGATTGAAAGAAGAAAAT
>JAHXMU010023080.1:0-24576 GCA_019455685.1 Philornis downsi | reverse complement strand
CTATAAATGCAAACATGAAAATGTCTCGTATTTTTTAAAAATAAACTTGAATGAATCCAGCTTGAAGTTTATTAAATATCTGCAACTTTTTCTTTATTTTGCCTAATTTATTTACGAAATAAATAAGTAAAAGTTTATAAATTTGTATGTAATTAAAATGTAAATTAAACTCTAAAAATGAAACTTTTGAAATGATAAATTTTAAGATGATCAAGTTCTAAGTTTGGCATCTTTGAGTCCGTGCGACACAGTTCTAATGAGGACATGTCTCAAAGAGCAACTATCGGATGTCCAATTTTGATATAAACTTATTATAGATCATGTCAGAAAGTCTTCTCCATTCTGTTTCCAAGGACGTGAAATTTGTTTTCATGCATCAAATATATAAACGATTTATTACCGCTACATTTCTAGGCAACTATCGCATACCTGGCTTCCCAAATTAATTTAATCAAGTTTCTATTGAGGCATTACCAACAAGTACCAAAGAAACACAATAATAGTTTTGCTTTTTTTTCGCTAAAACAACTCCTTGGTGAACTGTTATTTTCCTTCATTTTCCTTTTGTGGTGAAAACAACAAACAAATAAGTCTCGCAACATGTGAAACAAGGGAACATACCTTCACAACCATGACAATCGATTCACTACTCACCACTTCCTCATACATATATAACGGCATTTTTAATTTCTTCAAAGACTTGCTTGATACCAGCTACTCCTAAGGAATGTTACCAACCATCCCTAACAACTTCTCTGTGGGTTTCAATTAGGTTGCTTTGCCCCATTGCAGCCTCTCTAATAATGTTGAGGCGGGGTTGAAAAACTGTTGCCTATAATCAAATTGTGGGTTTTGTTTTAAGGATTTTTTGGCCTTTTGTGTTTATTGACTGAAATATCTTATAGCAGTTATCGGTTGTCATTGTTACCACCACCATCACCACGACCACCACCACTGACACAACTGCGGTATGCAATTTGTGCTAGAATACGGCCACGGCTGCTATAGCAGCGGCGTAAACAAATAGTTCCCTCAAATGACCTTCTTCTGGAAATAGCAACAGACTGGCAAAGGTCGTAGGTTGCCACAATAATAGGTTTTTTTATATTGTTTTTAATGTACATTTTGAGTGGAAATGTTTAGGTGATCAATTATAATTGGTGTATTCACTATTTTGGGTAGGTAATTGCTGAGTAGTCGTTAGTTTAAATCATAAATTTTCGATAAAAAGGAACCTTTCCCCTCCTGAGGTTTTCGCAGATTTTTGGTTTATGCATTCTACTCTAATTTATTAAAACTTACTTCCAAAATCGGTCTTGTTTGCGAGCTTTGTTTGGAATTGTATACCCTTTTAGGCATAAATTACTATTTTTGTGCTATCACTTTTAATGTTATATCTGCCGCTTTTCTCAACACAAACGGACAGTAAAATCCTTGAGGAACAAGTAAGAAAAAAAGTAAAGTATCTAATAAAGAATATATTTAAGTTTGTTCAGTTTTGCCCTCAAATTGCTAAAATTAAAGAAAGCAGTTTTTTATAGGGTGATTTTTTAATCGTGTTTTTTTTTAAATCGAATAAAATGCTCAAATTTGCATTATATATTAAAATGTTATTGGAATCGATAAGCTGGTCTTTGCCATTTAATTTTTAAAGATAATTTCATGTAAATGTTGTCCGCGGCTCCGTCTCAGAATATTCGTTCGGAGAGTCCAATTTTTCGTTACTTTTTCGAGCATTTCGGCCTGTATTCCACGAATAACGCGTGTTATGTTATCCTGTAAGGCTTCAATAGTGTTCGGTTTGTCCACATAGACTAACGACTTGACATAGCCCCTCAAGAAATAATCAAGAGGCGTTAAATCGCAAGATCTTGGATCCTGATCCTAATGAAACCACATGTCAACCAAGTTCAACTAAGCCAATTGGGGCAAAAAAAAAATCCTTCTGGTTAAGTAACACATGCTCAATCGCTGAGAACAGCGACGAATTGACATTTCACGATCGTCATTCACACTGATCGCCACGGCTGCAGTATTTTCTTCGGTACGCACTCTATGCATGCGAGTCGATGGTTTTATGTCCAACAAAATAAATTTGGTGCGAAATTTGAAGACAACAGCAAAATTTGTTGATTCAGTAGGTCGATACGATCATTTTATGGTCATCGTAATCGACCTGCTGAATTAACAACGATGCACATTTGTTACAGAGCACGAATTTTGATAATAAATTTCAACGATTTGCAATCGTTACTCGTTTGCTAGTCTTTCCATAATGAAATGGCAGAGTGTACTGTACACTTTTCACTTTGGCAGATGACGTTTGGACGTCGTTACCAACCAGTGCTGCCAACCTGAAAAACTTATATCTTAAAAAACCGCCCTATAGCTTTAGGGCAAACAACAAATGTAGGGTTATCCATTTTTCATTTTCTAGTAAAGTTTGATAAAAGGCATATAAAGCTATGATTTCGATGAAACTTTTGTTTCATTACAACATACAATGTCATTTAGACCGTCTTTGGATTGGTTGCAGCAGTAGATTCTTTTGAGGTTCCTCCAGCGTCTTTTTTGAGAAAATACGGTCCCATGACACTTTCAGACCATAATGCGCACCAAACAGCCACTTTTTCCGGATGCAATGCCTTTCTACAATTACTTCTGGATTCTCCGAGTCTCATATGAGAAAATTTTGTATGTTGACGTAACCAACGAGTGATATCGGTGGGGACAATTTTGTTCGATTGAAAGTCCACGTTTGAATCACCATTTTTGTAGTAAGTTTTACATATTTTTACGCATTCATAAGTTGTTAAACGATTCATATTCGTAAATTACAAGCCTTTCACTAAATAAATAACAGACAACAGGTCTTGCCAGACCGGTGGTTTTGAAGCCACAGTATGCGAAAATTTTGTATGTTGACGTAACCAAACAAGTGACAAATGAGCTTGTTCGGTGGAGACAATCGTTCGATTGAAAGCCCACGTTTGAATCATCACATCTGTAGTAAGTTTTAACTATTTTTACGCGTTCATAGGCTGTTCAACGATTCACATTCGTAAATGGCAAGCCTTTCACTAAATAAATAACACTCCAGACAACAGGTCTTGCCAGATCGGTGGTTTTGAAGCTACGAAATGGATAATCCTATGTAAAGAAAATAAAAACAAATTACAATAAGAAAGTATGTTTATAATTACATTATTTAAAATTTTAACGGGCCACTTCTTGTTCTTTACTTAAGAATTTTGGAAACCTGCATATTCTGGAGAACTCAATTTCCGAGAAAATGACAAGTATAACAAAATCAAAAGAGGTCAAACAAACTGTCATACACTACGGCAGTTAGTAAGTCAAAATTTCAATAAGGGACGGACTGTTTATGGAAAAAGTATGGAATGGGACATTAGAAATATATGAGAAAAGTACCGGGAAGTGGTCAATTAAACATAAAATTATTATTATTCACTTAAATTTATGGTGTCATCTTCAAAATAAGTCCATTCCCAAGTAATGTATCCAAGTAATAAAGCCAACGAATAATTTAACTATCAAATTCATTTTCTGGAAACGACTTGAGTTCTCCAAAAAAAAAAAAAAAGAAAAGTCTGTAGGAGTCATATGAATACGCTATTATTGAATACACTGGTTTACGCACAATGATAGCCTTATGAGATGCTTGCGTTATCGTGTTGCAAAATGCATGAGTTTTCTTTCCAAAAATTGGCTTTTTCCACAAATTTGTTACCTCAAACGGCGCATAACTTCTAATATAATATTCTTTATTAACTATCTAATCTTCTGGCGAGAATTCTGAGGGCACAACTCCTTAATAATCAAAGACAACAGTCAACACTATCTTTAATTCAAAGTTGTTTTTTCGGTTTTGGTTCAGTTGATGGGCGCCATTCCGATGTTTGTTCACTGGTTTGGCTGTACAACTCATAAGTCCATATCGCATCATCAGTTACAATAAGTTCTATGAATGTGTGGTTGGAATTAACCCTTCAGCGACCTTGGTGCCTTAGAGTTTTTGAAGAAAATTTGGGACTTTCGAAACTAGTCGAGCAGCAACGTGATTTGTACTTAAACGATCGTGTAAAATGGTGCGCATCGATTCATGAGACGATGAGAAGTTCAGCGACTATATCTCTTAAACTTAAATGAGGACTTTGAGTCACCATTTTCTTTACTTCATTGTTGTTAATGTCAATCTAAGACGTGGATAGCCGATCAGAGCGACTCATATCTCCCACAACGTTTCGAGCGCTTTTGAATGCAATGTAGTACCACTCATATGTAGGTATTTTTGATAAAATCAGTTCACCATAAGCCTTCTATAACATTTTCAATGGTTCAGCATGTGAAATTTCATTTGCAAGGCAAAATTTGAGATAAGTTCTTTGTTCGTTCTAAAAGTCGCAAAACACCCTTGAGATGACTGACAAATTCGATCACTGCAAATATACTAAATAATGACAGATAGCGCTTAAACTCCGCGTCGGTGTAGTTGGAGCAACTTAGCGACAAAGAAGAATTTATACGGGCTTTTTAAGTGATCAATTCCCTGTCCTTTTTTACAGAAAATACAAATTAAAAAATTAGAGTCACCAAAATTCGATGAAGGGCACTAATTTTGTAATATTTCTTATATAATAGTAATGTACTATAACAAAGAATATATGAAACGGATGGCGTTGATACGGAAATCATATCGATTTTTTTTTTTTGTTTTTTGAAAACATCCTAAAAACCAACTGCTACCAATTTGGAAATCTTGTATAGCTTTCACTCCTAATTAAGATAAAGCACAAAAGCAAGATCATAGTGGGAAAGCCTCCATAAAACAATGCCTTCAGTGGAAAAGCAATGTTTTTATGAATCGTGTCCTTGGTAATTGGTAATGACATTGGCGACATCTGCCTTCTATGGAGATTATTAAAAACACAATTTTCATCTGGCATAACCAACTTTCTTCTCTCTAACTGTTCACACGAAAAAATATCAAAATTGTTTACAAATTATTATTTATATTTCGACATTTCGAAAATATTTCGGTATTCAACATTTTTTTAACACTTTCATAATTTTGGAATTATTTTTGAATTCTTCCATGTGTTATACATCACATGTTGTAACTTTCCCTTATACGCTTATTTGCAAATCGTTTTAAGTTTAATTCTCAGCATTTAGTCGAATTGTGCAAATGCAGCAACAGCAACTTCACTTTTTTCTTCTTCTTTTTTAGTGCAACGACTTTTGTCTGATGACGAGTAATTTGTGTTACTTAAAAATTAAAACCTAAATAAATTATTTATTTTTATTGCGACGTGAACTTAACATAAAAGTGTCAAAATAAAAATACAAAGTAGCGTTCACACTGTTCGATTGCTACCGGTTTTCAGAACAGGGCATTGTACTTTGTGGGTTAAAATGAATTCTCAATAAGGTCTTTGGCTTAGGTTTGGACTTCTTAAACCGTATGCACGTCTTTTTGATCCTTTGAATGAATGTTACCATTCCAATTATTACCGATTATACTGATGCTATTTTATATAAAGTATAGTAAAAAGATGTCCATTAATTTTCCAAAAGCTGTCTTTAGCAACCTTTCTATAGCTTGAGAAGCATTAGATTTCGCACACAAAAAAGCTACACAAACAGGTTTGTGATTTCTTCTCTCAATATTGTTTGAGCTCGCTGAAAAAATGAGTATAAGCAAAGAGAAAAAAATGCCATATTTTACACTTTTTCTTAGATAAGGTCGAAAACGCAATCCAGACGTTTAAAGAAGTGAATAGTGAAATTTGGGTTTGGGTCGATTTCGTTCTAGTAATTTTGGTGTCAAAAATGCACCACTTGTGGAAGGCCAATTGTCGAAAATGACGGCAGAATGGTGAAAAATGTCAATTTCGACCGTCATTAAAGGACTATTTCGATTTTCCAGGAGCTAAACATTACTCAAAAATCCATATAGAACGATTTGAATAAAGTAGGATATAAAAAGAAGCTCCGTGTGTGGTTGCTTTAATAAATGAGTTAACTAAAAAAACCTTATGGATCGAATTTCCATCTGCGAATTTCAGCCGAATCGCAACAAAATCGACCCATTTCTGAAGCGATTGCTGACTACTGATGAAAATTGGTTAACTTGCGATCACTTTAAGCGAAAATTGTCATGGTCGAGACAGCCCAAACGGTGACAAAACTAGGATTGATGATCAGGAAGGTTTTCCTATGTGTTTCGTGAGATTGGTAGGGAGTCATCTACTATGAACTGCTCTGCAACGACCAAACTCCTATTTCGAATCTGAACTGTTACCAATTGGCCATCTTTAGTCAATAGGAAAGGAATTGTATCCGTCAGTACAACACCATGTCGCTCACATTGATAATGAACCGTCAAAAGTTCGCTTCAAGATAGGTTTGTGAGAACCGGCTGTTATAGTTTTTTTTTGCGAATAAGAACGAGGGTTTTTATGAGAGGGAGGTATAGTAGAATTACCTTCAAAGTGGCAACAAGATATCGAACAAAAGGGGGCATATTTGATTTAAACCGGACCAATCAAGCTGTACTGAATAAAGTCTCCATGAATTACCTTTTACTATACGTTACATTTTCACTGTAATTCCTAGTTCGTTAATTACAGTAACGTTTAACGAGATTTAAGAATATCGGCCGATAAACCTCAACCGTCCTGATAACTCCCATACAAATAACCGACTTAATCTATATATCTTTCTGCTCATATCTTCCATCACGTTGTAGTAAACTCCCATACAAATTTGACCGATTTTATGCTTATAAAATTTTTAATTAAATTAAGTAAGTAATGATTTTCCTTTATTTGTTGTGTCTTTATTTGGGGATTTCTTCTTAAGACGGTAGCGATTTACCACACCCTTTCTGGAACTCGGTACATTTTTGCTTATTATAGCTATGTCAGTTCACCTGATTGAAGTTTTTTTTTTTTTTTACTGATTTGAAGCTAATTTGCGACAAGAATTATGTAGGCGGAGTTCCGAGGGGTTTCACAGCGAATAAAGTCTCTGATGTGGAGAAAATGTTGAATAATTGTTAAAGTAGAAACTTTCAAAAAATTTGTTTTTGTTGGTGTAACTTTGCGACAAAAGCATATACGCGATTTGTGATTTCAGCGATTTTGTGTAAAACTTTATATGTATAAAGCTGAAAAGCTAGCTGTTAAGCGTAGTAACTTAATATGGAAAAAACGATAAATAGCATTGTAATTTTTCTCTCTGTGCAGACAGACGTGTTTGTGCATCGGCTTTAGAAAAATAATTATAAAAAAGGTTAAATATACTCTTAGCCCAAAAAATATTCAGTCAGAAGACGCTAAATCAAAATTCCCCAGTGCAGTGATAATAATATACAATTTATAATATTACAATCACAACAAATCTGCAAAAAAATATAGTTTACATTTCGCATATCTTAAGGCGAAAAGTGCCTATATGAGTGTCTTACACTCAGAGAGACGTCTGAGTCTTAACGGCAGAAATGCGTATCTCTCAATAAATGCAAACGAGTGTCAGAAAAGTGCATCCCAAAACAAAAAAGATGGCAGTGCCTTCCTAACCGCGAAAACTAGTGTCAATATGAATTCCCCCTCAGCTCACATCTCTCCAAACAATGATGACAGTTTGGCAAGTGGACAAAATATGTTGCCGCCTAAAAGTATGCCCGTAAGTACTTCCCATTCCCATGCTCCACAAACAATCAATTCGCCCCAAGTTAAGATTTCGCCTAAAAGTATACCCGATATTTCACCTAACATTTGTGCAAACGGTGATATACTGGCAACTCTCGCGAGTACTACTCAACCGGCAACATCGACCTCGAAGGGCGCTATATCAAAACAAAAACCTCAAAATGAAACGGTTCAAACTGGGATAGACGTTTACTTTCCCATTCTGAAAAGAAAATTGAGCCCAAAGTCTAGCCAAAAACTTCCAAACTCGAAGCATTCCAGAAGCATCCCTCCCTCACAGGTTGACCCAAGAGGTCAAAATTACTACGCAATTTTGGCCACAGAAGAAGAAAATTTGCAATCACAACCTAAGAAAGCACAAAAACCTCCCCCAATATTCCTAAGGGAAGCTATCTCTAACAATCTGGTAAACAGATTATCTCATTTAGTTGGTAAAGACGGTTTCCATGTAGTGTCCCTGCGCAAGGGGAAGGTGCTGGAGACAAAAGTTCAAACATATACAGAAGAAAAATATCGTGAAGTTTCCAAATTTTTTGACCAGGAACGTAAGAATTACTACACTTACCAACTCAAAAGCTCTAAGGGACTAATAGTTGTAATCAAGGGCATTGAAAGCAACGTTCCCATACAGGAAATAAAGGAGGCCGTTGAAAATGAGGGTTACGAAGTGAAATCCATTCACAATATACTCAATAAGTTCAAGGCTCCTCAGCCCATGTTTAAGGTGGAAATAGCGTTTGACTATGCCCACATGAAAGGAAAAAATGAACCCCACCCAATTTACAATCTCAGATATCTGCTTCATCGCAGAGTATCAGTTGAGGAACCGCTAGCGCGCAAAGACCCTCCTCAATGCTTAAACTGTCAGGAGTTTGGGCATACTAAAGCTTACTGCAAATTACCATCAGTATGTGTGATATGCGGAAGTATTCATAAAACTTCAGAATGCAAGTTACCAAAAACAGATCCCAGTCTGAAGAAATGTGGAAACTGTGGAGGAAACCACACAGCTAATTATAGAGGTTGCCCCGTGTACATAGAACTAAGGAGGAAGCTCTCTCATAGAAGGCAGGAAACTCCTCAGTTTCAAATGCCAGAATTTGGGTGTATCCCAAATCCAGATCCATCAGTCTCAAATGTCAATTCAGCAACGACGACTCAAATGACATATGCACAAACTCTCAAAAATCATGTTCCTCAAGCTCCTCCCCAGAAAAACAATATTGAAACCTCAATCGAATCCCTCATAAAAACTATGAATAATTTCATGACAAATATGCAGGGGATTATGCAAGAAATGTTACGAAACCAGAATATGCTCATTCAAGTTTTATTAACCAGAAAATGAACTCTATAAGAATTTGTTACTGGAATGCCAACGGACTCACCCAACATAAGAACGAAGTAGAGTATTTTCTGAAATCCCGAGATATCGACATTCTCTTAGTCTCTGAAACTCATTTCTCGTTAAAAAATTGCTTCCGAATAAATGGATACTCAACCTACGATACAAAACATCCCAGTGGCAGAGCTTGTGGAGGAACAGCTGCAATAATTAATGATCAGGTAAAGCACTTCCCTCTACGCGAATATAAAACTGATCACATACAAGCCACTTCAGTTGCACTAACTGGATTAAACATAATAGTTTCTTCCATATACTGCCCTCCCAAATATGTTATGAGCGAAGACCAGTTTTCACACTTTTTCTCTACTCTTGGCGACAAGTTTATAGCAGCCGGAGACTACAATGCTAAACATACCTTCTGGGGGTCTAGACTCGTCAACCCCAGGGGCAGGCAATTGCTGAATACTATATCGAGTTCAGGCCTAAAAGTTTTGTCTGGAGGTGAACCAACATACTGGCCCACGGATCTCAATAAAACACCCGATCTCATAGATTTTGCAGTTATGAAGGGCATAACAAGAGAACACATCATCGTTACTCCTTCCCTTGACCTCTCATCAGACCACTCCCCCACAATTCTCACAGTATTTAACATTCCCTTGAACCCGGAAATCTCTTACCATTTTCCAAACAGGCATACAAATTGGTTGAGATACAAGATGTACATAAGCTCTCATCTGTGGCAAAACTTTTCTCTCAAAACACCAGATGAAATTCAGTCTGCCATCAACGTCCTCACTACCACAATGACAACTGCCGCAAACTTGGCAACTCCGCACAAGGTCCATGCTGAAACAAAAAATGACTCCTCATGTCATATTGAATCTCTAATCAAAGAGAAAAGGAAAGCGAGAAGACGATGGCAAAAGCACAGATCTCCCTACCTCAAAGCTCGTCTCGACCAGTGCAAGTCAAGACTGAGGTCAGCTCTGGAGGAAAAAAAAGAAATCTCCGAAGCCCGCTACTTATCTCGTCTAGGAGCCACACAAAACACTAACTATAGCCTGTACAAGGCCATAAGACAACTACAGCGTCCTATAACACAGGAGTCTCCAATACGGATGAAAGATGGAGGTTGGGCAAGGAGTAGTGATGAAAAAGTAAAAGAATTTGCTGATCATTTGGAAGAAGTATTTACTCCTAACGATACAATCTCTCGTGTGAATCCGACGATCATTAGCCCAATGGTCACAAATCCAATGAAAATAAGTCTATCTCTCTTAAAGAAAAATGTTCTCTCGTTGAAAATGAATAAATCTCCTGGACACGATAAAATAACAGCGAAAATGATTTCAGAACTCCCCCACAATATCCTCAAATTAGTTTTATTTATATTTAATGCTATACTTCGAATTGGTTACTTTCCTCAATCATGGAAGCTGTCTGAAATAATAATGATCCCAAAACCTGGAAAGGAACTGTCACAAATTACATCCTATCGACCCATAAGTTTACTCTCTATTTTATCTAAACTGTTTGAAAAGATCTTTCTCCAAATATTGTACCCCTATATTGAAGCAAACCAGGTAATACCCACGCACCAGTTTGGGTTTCGCAAGGGTCATGGAACGACAGAACAAGTACACCGTATAGTAACCCAGATCAGAAAAACTTTCGAAGATCGGAAATATTGCTCAGCTCTCTTTATAGACATCTCCCAAGCCTTTGATAAAGTGTGGCATGAAGGCCTTATTCACAAAATAGTCTCTTTTCTACCGGCAAATACCCATAAGCTCCTGGAGAGCTATCTGAAGGATCGATCTTTTGTAGTAAAATCGAAAGACTCTGTTTCAACTCAAAGAAAAGTTTCAGCAGGAGTTCCTCAGGGCAGTATACTAGGCCCTATACTATATACCATCTACACCTCTGACATGCCTGTGCAATCCCTAATTCAAACCTCAACTTTCGCTGATGACACTGCATTCATGAGCACTAGCACTTGCCCATTAATGGCTTCTAGACAACTGCAGTCTCATATACACACATTAGAATCTTGGCTCGAAAAGTGGAAGATAAAAGTAAATGCCACTAAGAGTGTACAGGTTACATTCTCTCTTAGACAAAACAATTGCCCAGCCCTCACTATTCACGGTAGTATCATACCCGTTCATAACCATGTAAAATATTTGGGTATTCACCTTGACCGACGTCTCACCTGGAAAAATCACATTGACTCAAAAATCATACAATTGAAATCAAAAATGGCTCAACTCCACTGGCTTATTGGCTCCCACTCTACTCTCAGTTTGGAAAATAAAATCACCATCTACAAAACCATATTGAAGCCAATATGGACATACGGCATCCAGTTGTGGGGAACGGCATCGGCTTCTAACATAAATAAGCTGCAGAGAAGACAGTCAAGAATACTGCGTCAAATTTGTGGTGCCCCATGGTATGTTAGGAATGATAACATACACAAAGATTTAAACATTCCTTATATTTCCGAGGAAATGAAAAAATTAAGCAGGTCATATATATCGAAGTTGTCCTCCCACTCAAACCCACTCGCTCAAAACCTTCAGCATTTTCCCGGCCATATACGGCTAAAAAGAAAGGACACGCTAGACTTGGTCCGGTGATAACAGATCTGTTCGCCAAAAACAAGATCCGGCAATGGCAGGATACTTTAGTTTAAGATAGGATTAAGATTTGAATACATGTTGTTAATTTCGTAAGAAAGATCCAATAAAGAAAATGAATGAAAAAAAAAATATTTAGCGTTGCCTAAATAATCGATATTACATATTGTTACAACTTGCAAAATGTATAAAATGTTTAAATCCCATTAAGAAAATCAACAATAAAAAGTAAAAACTTGTTCTTACTAATAGAGAATTATGTAATTTTTGAAAAATCGCTATTTTACAAAATTGTTATAACTTGTGTACTACGTAAAATTTTGGAACGCGAATTGGAAGTAAACGTGCATCACAATAAGTGTAATCATAATAATTAAATAAACTTCACTTATAGGCTGGTACTAAGCTGATTTTTCACTGTGAAACTGCTCCGTATAAAAAAGCCACATTTTTCCACCATACAATACTATGTTTTGTCACGAGAAAAATTTTCTTATGTGCCAACAGCAACCTTTTTTTTTGTTGATTTCCAACACTGAAATCGGAATAATGTATATTTTTACCTTTCAATATGATCGTTAATACATTTGTAAACTTGAAAACGAAATAGTAATTACAACATTTATATAAATGTCTAATTGAACTTATTATGGCGCAAAAATATCAGCTGTTTTTAGCTTTTTCTGTTCTAGCTAACCAACAAATTTTATTTTCGCTCAACCTCCTACCTTAAGGCTGATACTATGTTGACTTTTCACGATGAAACTGCATAGAAAAAAAAATGGAGCTAAAGTATTACGTTTTTTTCACGAGGAAAGTTTCCTTACGTGGAAACGGCGGCACTGAAATCACAATAATGTACATGTTTACGTCGCAATATGTTCGATAATATATTTGTAAACTTGAAGATGAAATAGTAATAAGGAGAGACGCAACTTGTACAAATACTCGTATGTTATCGAACATATTACGACTTAAAAGCATCAGCTGTTCCGACTTCAATGTTGGAAATCAATACAAGAAAAGCTAGCAATGCCGCTAAATTGTTTCATGAGTAAACAATGTGTCGTGGAATTTTTTCATTGTGAAAGGAAGATAATACTTAGCTTAAGACGTTTTTTTCTTGTGATCACAGACATTTTAGTAATTTCTCAATCTCTTTTGTGGTTTTATTTATTGTAAATATCTCCGAATTCGCCTTTTTTCTTAAACATTTATATCTGTTAAACAGAGTATACTGTTGTGAGGGATTTACAAAGTCTTTTACAGTAAATAAAATTTTCTTTCGATATGGTCAAAAATTACAAAAATGCCTTTTGGTGTAAATTAGTGAGAAAAATGTATAGATGATTTTATATTTTAGCGATTTTGTGTTAAATCTTCTAGCTCTTTTATTAGCTATTTTAAAGATTCTATATTGAGGGGCAATAAATATTAAAACAAATAATCGAATGTTTTTTTTTTTTGGAATCCGATTCGATCCGATGCATTATTAAAAGAAAAAAAACAAACAAACAAAAAAAAAACACCGAATCTTAAAATGCGAACATATAAAAAACAATTTTTTATTGTAATTCTTACGCCAATTAACTGCAGTTAAATTTGCTTCATTTATTTACTGTTTATATCTTATTAAATCTACAAATTGTCATTTCTTATATTTGCTAATAAAATGTCATCATTTTTCTCAACAAATTAACAGCGAGAATTGCTAATGTTTACAAATGTGTAAACGCTTGATTTGTACCTGTGTAAATAAACTTTACACAAAGTCAAATGTCACTGTAGCGGATGACAGACATGTTTACTATGTGTGCAGGGCTTGTTATTGCAATTGCGATAATTAGCATTTGTCATTACAGGTGCTAATTTACTTATTGATGCGTACAATACCACAATACATACTAAATTCGCAAATAAAGTGTTAAATTCTTTTGTGATTCATTTGAGGTCTTGTGTTGACAAAATGAAAAAAATTAAAAAAATTTTATTTACAGTAAACAGAAATGACCCGGGGGCAAGTTTCCCAAAAATATAAAATGCGCAAAGTAAAATCTATTTTAGTTGGAATGACTTTTGCAAATTTTACTTTTATAAAAACTATTTCGGCATTACTTCCTAATTTTAATATGTATAAAAAATATATTTGCCTGCATGTTACGCATAGGCCGTTACAGAAATAATATGATTACAACAAAACATTGTCAGAAATACGTATATTTCCCAATTGTGCATTTGATACGCGGTAGGTGGCGACCGCGCCATTTTAATATGTCGGTATATATATATATATATTTCTAGTGATAACGTCATTACCCTAGTGGCGTCTCAAGGAATGGAAAATGAATACGTTCCGAGTAGTTTAAGACATTTAGATTCAGAATATAAAAAAATTAAGCGTCACCCACTTTTCATGACCAGTCAACATGTGCTTCAGAAGTGGATCGATTTAGTTGAGATTCAGCAGCAATTCGCAGATAGAAATTGGGTAAATAAGGTTTTGTTTTGCATTAATTCGTGTAGAACTCATACATCAGGCTTCTTCTTGTATACAGCTTTATGCAAGTAGTTCCAAATAGGTTTTTGTGAAATGTTTAGCTAGCTCTTCGACAGGTCGAAGCTCTGTTTACATGGCGGTCGGAGTTGACGATTTTCGAAAATTATTATTAATTTAGAGGGTGAAACATTGTTTACGTAATCTTGTCTTTCCAACGCCATCTATCGTAACCCGATCGCACTTATACAACGCTAAATACAGGTTGCTGAAGCCATCTGTTGGAAAAATATTAGGTCTCGTTTTTCCTACACCTACATATATTTAGATCGCTCTTAGACGACAATATGTACCTTAAAAACATTAACAATATAAAATAAAATAATAAAAAAAACTGGTAACTTATTTCCGTATTTGAAGACATTATGTAGTTTTTCAGAAACCGCTGTTTTAGAAAATTTTAATAGGGCTTGGCCACTTGAGGCCGAGCGTTGTCATGGTGAGGAATCACTTTTTCACAACTCTCCGCGTATTATGGACGTTTATCGTGCAGACCTCGGCTCAATGGCATTAATTGAAGTCGATACCGATCCTCCAGGATGATTTCGCTTGGTTTCAACAGCTCGTAATAAATAACACCGACCTGAACCCACCAAATACAGAGCATAACCTTCGCAGCGTGAATATTCGGCCGAGATGACGATGTAGAAGTATGACCGGTCAGCCCTAATAACTTTCTTTTCTTTGGATTGCTGCAATGAATCCACTTTTCATCACCCGTTACAATACGATGAAGAAAACCCTTCCTTTTTCTTTGCTGAAGCAGTTGTTCACAGGAGAAAAAACTGCGCTCAACGTTCCTTGGAACCCAAGTTCTTTGCTTTTGAATCATTCCCAACGTATACAATCGCTTAGAAATGGCTTGACGGATAACTCCTAATACTGCAGCAAACTCTACCTGCGTTTGACAAGGATTCTCATCAAGCAATGCCGTCAATTCAGTGTCTTCGAAGATTTTTCGTCTTCCTTCACGCGAACGGGCTTCAACATCAACCAATTTCGACACGTTGTTTCACATAAAGCAGCATCTCCGTAAACGTTTTGAAACTCTCGATGAGCTTCGGTTGCCATTTTCTTTGATTGGAAGAAGAAAACCAATACTTCCCACGGCCAAAAGAATATTACGTCAAAAGAAAATCACTATTGTGTCGAGGCGGTATGTTTGGCTTATGACGTTTAGGTTGCGGCAGACTGGACTAGCACTAAAAAAGTTGGATCTATTGGCTAACGGCGGGAACTTAGTTGTGCACCTAATATAATATTATAAATAAACTTGAATTTGCCCTAATTCTACTTAAGCAATTTTTTCTTCCAATCACAGATATAATAGAGTTTTTTCGACATTGTAAATGTACATTTTGATAGTGTATTGATATATTATTCCCTTATTTATCCAAAAAAAAAATGTAAGACTTTAAATTGATGACTTCCTAGCATTTAAATTGTGTTAAGAAAAAAAAGTACCTATTGGGCACATCTCTCACAAAATTCATGGCAATATATTTTTCAAAGGATATCTCACTTTTAAGAGTTTTTTCTAAGTTTCTGATGGAAGTTAAAATTCTATGGAATTGCTATAAAAATTATTATTATTATTCGCTTTACGTTATTGCTTCTAACTTCCTGGGGAAGCAAGCACTAAAAATTACATTAAAGTTTGACTAACTTGTTGGGAGAAATTTAACGATTTTAAGAACTTCCTGTTTACAACGAATAGCAATAAGGATCTCGTATGACCAATGGAATCTTCCAAATTCATTACACCTTTTCTTGATAGTATAAAACACTTTTTAATGTTAAGTTACATTTTTTAATTTCTTTATATATATATGTATATATACATATATATATATTTTTTTGACAAAGCGTTTTGTTGCTTTGTCTTTCTTCACTTGAACAGAAAACAAAAACAAAAACAAACAGTTTCATCAGCATAAAATTAACATTTTTGGTTTTTTTTGCTGGCAAATTGTATGGTTGTCAGTCACTCCATCAAGTACAAATTTAATTAAAAAAAACTGCCAAATCGTGAAAATAATTTCATTGACTTCAAAATTTTGTGTTTTTTTTTTCTTATAAAATTTTAAACTTTCCGCTTTTTTAGCTTCTTTTAATATCATTCGTAATTTATGTAAAATAGTGATATCGTGACCGACCGCAGTATGATGGTGCGACTGTAGAAGACACCGTAGGTTGTATCACCTCGATGTTTTCTGCCAATATTTGTAGCAGTCGAGTAATCAACAAATCCAGCAATACTTCTCAAACTGTAGTTCAGAATCGCTTTTAAACTGTAGGCCTCGTTCAGTTAAACAACAAAAATAGAGTGCTTGTAAACTCTGAAAGCAGGAAACTGCCATCATTTAGGAGATGTCAGGAAATATTTGTTAGCTTTGGTGGCATCGAAAAGAGAGTCAAAGGAAACGTAAATGATTCTAACAGGGTGCTGCCTGTTAAAAACTGTCCTTAAATGCTCTTTTTTTGTAAAAGTGTTCACTGTATTATTTTTTTACAGACGAACTAAGTAAAATTTCATGTCTTCCAAGGCACTACAGTTATAAAGATCTAAAAAAGTTTTTCCAAAAATTGGCTTTGCTTTAAAATGCATAATAAAGATGCTGCTATTGAAGACACCTTTCGGAAAGAAATACACTTTCCATATTCAAAATATTAAGTATAAATAAGCAATTTTATTATTTATTTACGCAAGTACAGGGTTATCCATTTTTAATTTTCAAGTGAAGTTAAATTCAACATAAATAAAGCTTTGATTTCGATAAAACTTTCATTTCATTATAATGCTTGGACCTTGCCATTATGTGCGAAATATATGTAATGTTATTTAAATGATCGCCTCTGCTTTGGTTTCAGCAGTGAATTGTTTTGAGGTAGTTTTCGAAAAAATACGGCCCAATTACATCTCTAGTCCATTATGCGTACCAAACAATCACTTTTTCCGAATGCAGTAGATCATTTCTCGGTTCTTCGAGCTCCATATGGGACAATTTTCCTCGAATGAAAGCTCACGTTTGAATCGCTACACTTCTGTAGTAGGTTTTAACTATTTTTGCGCGTTCTTCAGTTGTTAAATGCCAAACCTATCACTAAATAAATAACACTTCAGTTGATAGGTTATTTAACAGCTGACAGCCTTGCCAGACCGGCGGTTTTAAAACCACTAAATAGATAATTCTATATTTGTCTTCGCTTGAGGTCGTGAATACTCAAAAATTCTTAATATACGTTCACGTCATATTAGAGACATACTGATCAAAGTATTTACTGTTTGGGCGGGGCCGAGACTAGTGAGTTAGTGAATTATCTCGAAAGAGTTTTACATGTAGTCGTACACATAACATATTGCGTTACTGATATTCTCTTTGCTGTTAAATGCGCTTATTAGTTATGCTGCCTTGATGTGAAATTTGGATTTGAAGCTTCTGGGCTTAATATCGAGGACTGTTGTTGGGTTTCGGGATTGTACTTTAAAAACCATATTCCATAGATGCTAGAATGGAGTGTGAGTCCCCTTTTTAGCGGATTTATAAAGAAAATAGAAAAAAAACGTACAGCAGGTACCTCTATTTGAGCTTTTGTTGAAATTCGTGTATCATGATCACTTTTCGATATTCGCGTCACCAAAGCCAGACTAGCATCGCCAATCGAAGATATTGGGCGGTCTGTACAACGTTCGTTCTGTAGAGAAAAATGACGGGTGTGGAATTTCTGGAACCAATTTTTATCGCCACAATTTAGTAGGATTGCAGTGAAATCATTCGATGAGTTTTTGCACCGTCATTGGCTTTAACAAAAGACCTGAAAAGTATGGCAACCCGAATCTTTCTAAGGTTTAGGACGTCTTCATTTAGGTCGCCTCCTACAGTAAAACGCGTATTGGCTCATGAAGCTCTACTGATATACCGTTTCACTAACTTTAAGTTTTCTTGCCTCCATTTTGACCGACGATATTTCTTACCAATTATAGTGCTCTTTCACAACACTGTGAGAAATTGTATGCAATTTTGATGCATGGGCATGTTCATAGACAAGAACTTGTGATAATTGAGTTATATTTGACTTGCGGTTTATATTGAGAACATTTTCGTATCGGTGGCTAAAACTTTTCAATTGTTTTGTGAAGTTAAGGTGGCGATGATGTTCGAGAAAGCACAAATAGCTAAAGACACAAAAGATATAATTTTGACAAATATCGAAATAACTATCCGTCTAATCAGCTGTGTCAATATAACAAATTTCTCCACTTTTTTGAATTATATTTCATTAACAATAATAAATAAATAATAATAGAAAGTGATGTTGAACAGCATTAAAAAACAAAATTATGTGGAATTTTTGTTTGGCCAAGTGAATTTTTGCTAGTGGTCTCATAGTGTTACCTTTTGTTTCGTGTGTAATTAGGCATACTACAGGGTGTCCGTCGGGAGGTATACTACTTTGTTTTGCCGCCATTTTCGTAAACATTAGTCTTGACACTTCATATTTGGCAGTCGTGAAGCAGAGACGTTGCAAATTTATTATTGAAAAATATTCGATAACCCAACATATTTTCATCGTTAAAACATGATATCAAAATCAATCATCGATTACTGTGACGATGAGAAAGTTACGTGAAATTTTTGGGAGAAACAACGTGCCAACAAGACGCACTATTTATCGTGTAGAGAATGATTTCGAAGAAAGAGGGTCTGTAGCTGATAGGGCCAAGCATGGATCACAACGTACTGCAAGATCGGTTGAAAACATTACTGCTGGTCAAGAAAGTGTTCAAAACAATACATTAACCTCAATTCGACGTCGTGTTCAGGAGCTTGGTCTTAAAAGAACAACTTTGGCCACAATTTTGCACAAGAATTTGCATTTGTTTCCATTTAAGATTCAGTTGGCACAAGAGCTTCTTCCACAATACCATTTACGATGCCGTACATATGCTAATAGGATGTTACAGCTCGCCCACGACAACCCCGATTTTCATGAAAAAATTGTAATGAGTAACGAGGCACATTTTCATTTGAATCGATATGTGAATAAACAGAATAGTCGGTTCTGGGCAATGGAAAACCCTCAAATTATTCATCAGTCACTTTTGCATCCACTAAAAGTGATAGTCTGGTGTGCAATTTGGCCAGGAGGAGTCATTGGACCTTACTTCTTTGAAACTGAAAACGGCGTAACGGTAACTGTCAATGGGAAGCGATATCGTGATATGATTGAAAATTTTTTAACGCCACAACTGCATGCTTTGGGCTCGATTAACATGTGGTATCAACAAGACGGTGCCACATCGCAGACAGCCAAGATTACAGTGGAATTACTGCGAGACCTCTTTCCACAACAAGTTATTTCAGGAAATGGTGATGTTGATTGGCCTCCACGGACGCCTGATTTGACTGCTCCGGCCTTTTTTTTTTTGTGGGGATATCTGAAAAGCAAGATTTATGCAAACAAAGCAGAAACGCTTGAGCAACTCAAACAAAATATACGTGATGAAATTAATGAAATACCGCGTGAAATGTGTGAGAATGTAATGAAAAATGTGCTCAAAAGGGCTCACATTTGTGATGCTAACAGAGGCGGCCATTTATCTGATATTGTATTCCATACATAATTGCCGACATTAAATAAAGCATTTATCAATATAAGATCCATTCTCTTTCATTTAATCAAAAATTATAAACAAAGTAGTATGCCTTCCCGACGGACACCCTGTATTTGCTTCTCAGATAATAGCGTTTTTTCGACACGTGCATAAAAATTTGTACGGTATGAGAAAGCTCTCTCTGTCATGAAATTTTATTTCGAGTGTTTTAATTGAAAATTTTATTTGGAATTATTTAAAAATTTTTCGTATTTATTCATTTAACTTTAAAATGTGTTAAATGTTTTTTAAGCTCATTAACAGAAAAAATCGATACAAATTCAAGGGACTGTAAGCCCCTTGACTCCTAAATGATTTGCCCACTTTTAAAAATTCTAAACACACTTCATTGAATGTGATACAATTTTGCTTAATTGTTCACGATTTGGTTTTTAAGCCATTAAACATTCCCATAATGTTTCTTTTATTGTTTTATGGCATGTTAAGTGTTTAGTCAATATTTTGTGAGTGTTTTTGGAACCATGACAGTTTTTTGTTGCTGTGGTTGTGCCGTAATTTGTAACCAAGTCTGTAACCAAGTAAAACTTTAACAGGCTGACCTCGGCAAATGCAGATTGCGTCAGTCGGCGGGGTGGTTGCCATAGAATTTTCTTTAAATTACTTTCAAATAAAGAGTGGAATGGGAGTTCATTAGGGTTTAGTTCTCTGGAAAAGTAAGCGAGTGACAAATATCATATCCATATCATATCATATCATATCATATCATATTCTATTAGAAAAAAAATCGATTACTTCCCAGCACAAATAATGCATACCAAACATCACAATACGAGTATATTCAGCGCAAGTACTCATCCAGTTGTGGTGCAAATTTGACTGAAAAAAATAATGATTACTACACTGTGTTGTCATAGAAAGTAAGTATTTGCAATTTGGCTACAATTCAGCACTACTTATTTAGTGCTTTTCTGTCATTATGGAATTAAATTATCAGATACATTTCTCTAAAATAGTTTGTTTTTATTATTTGCGCCACTAAGTTCTCGCTGCTTTCTTTTTTTTTTTTTTTTTTTTTTTAATTAAAAATGCAACTTTATTATGAAAACATGTTTAAGAACGATTCATTGAATGTATTGCCCATCGCTAGCTACTACTTTCTGGCAAAACTCGAATCTAGCCAGCCATTCCTTGATGTCGTCATATGAGTGGAACTGCTGGTCAGCTAGACCGTGTGCCATCGAACGGAACAATTGATAATCGGACGGCACAATATCTGGAGAATATGGCGGATGGGGTAAGACTTCGCATTGCAGCGTTTCCAAGTAGGTTTTAACATGGTTGGCTAGTGATGGTTTCGGTTGGTTTCAACAGCTTCCAATAAATAACACCGATCTGGTTCTACTAAATAAAGAGCAGCGTGAACATTCGGCCGAGTCGACGACGTAGAAGCATGACCGAACAGCCCCCATGGCTTTCTTTTCTTTGGATTGCTGTAATGAATCCATTTTTCATCATCCGTCACAATACGATGAAGCGAACACTTCCTTTTTTTTCTCGCTGAAGCAGTTGCTCGCAGGCGAAAAAACGACGTTTCTTGGCTTCAACTTATAAGGAACCCAAGTTCCTTGCTTTTAAATCATTGCCAATGCGTGCAATCGCTTAGAAATGGCTTGGCAGGTAACTCCTAATACAGAAGCAAGCTCTACCTGCGTTTATCACGGATTCCCATCAATCAATGCCGCCCATTCAGTGTCTTCGAAGGTTTTTCGTCTTCCCTCACGCGAGCGGTCGTCAACATCAAAAATGGAACCAATCTCGACACGTCGTTTCACTTAAAGCAGCATCTCCGTAAACGTTTTGAAGCTCTGGATGAACTTTAGCCGCCGTTTTCTTCGACTGAAAGAAGAAAATCAATACTTCCCACATATGACGATTGTTTGGCACAAATCATTCACATTCACACAACCAAAAGAATATGACGTGAACAGAAAATCACTATTGTGTCGAGGCGGGATGTTTACTATATGCCTAAGCTTGGCTCATGATGTTTAGGTTATAGCGGAATCGACTAGCACAGCTGGCGACATCTATTGACAAACTTAAGGAACTTAGTTGCGCTCTTATTAGAATTTGTAGGATTTTGTAGTGAAAATTCAAATTTTAAAACGAAATTGAATGTATTCGTTTAGCGATTCATGACTAGCTGATTATTATAGATATATTATGTTATAATATATTATAACATATTCAATTATGTTAAATTTAGTGGAGCTGCTCATCTGCATATTAAGTGTCAATATTTCACTGTTTTTAATTAAATACCAGTTTATTGCAAGTTCATGTCATTAAATTTGTGCACTACTTCCAAGAGATGGCATTTCTCTCATTGGAAGCGAAATATTTCAAACACTACGTTAATTCACTGTTTCAAGATTTCAAGATAGTGTTATTATTACTACTTTCAAGTAATATATAAATTGCATTTTGAAGTACTTTTGCTACAAAAAAAAATCGGTATTTGTTGTTGCTACCCTGTGACAAGTGAAAATGTTCTCTTTTTTGAAGTACTTCCAATTTTTTTTTGGCTGGGATGTGGAAGCATATGGCGAGATTGCTTTAGGTGGGGCAAATGTTCGTGAAAGGGTTTTAAGAACGTTTGATGTCGAGGACAAAGAAACGTAGTGGAAGATCGAAAATGTAAGAAGACGTGGAATTGCAATCAGTGTACAAGAAGGATTTGAAATTTCATTAAAAATAACTCAACATTCAATTTTTTTACATTGCCTAACAATACGAGACATATGGAGCGATGTCTAGAAATGTTGAACATCGATTTTGCACTCGTGAAATGCTGCTTCTGGGCATAAACGAAAAGGGTTTTTGCTTTGTATAGTCAATCAGTGATGAAAAATGAATTTACTACGATAACGAAAAAAAAAATCGAAATCATGGGGATGGTCATGCTTCAATATGGATTTGGTCGTATCAGCATGGGATCGTGTATTATGACTTATGATCATCAAACTTTTAAAATCGCTCACGGCAGCTTAAAGCAGTCTCGCCATGTGCTTCTAGAATCAGTCGACCCGTCCCAAATGCTGACTTTTGCAAATTAATTCAAATTCACTTTAATTAATTTCGCTATTTTCGGCTTAAAATCACCCTTTTCCATTATCCATTTAGTGGGTTGAAAACCGCCAATCTAGCAAGGCTATCAGCTGTTAAATACCTGTAGTGAAAGGTTTGCCATTTACGAATATGGATCATTTAACAAACGAAGAACGCGTAAAAATAGTCAAAACTTACTACAAAAGTGATGATTAAAACGTGGGCTTTCAATCGGATGACATTTTCTTCAGCGATGAATCTCATTTCTCACTCGGTGATTACGTCAACAAGTAAAATTGTCGCATATGGGGCTCGGAGAAACCACCAAGTGATTGTGGAAAAGCCATTGATTGAATCCCGAAAAAGTGACTGTTTCGTGTGCATTATGGTCTGGGAGGTGTCATTGGAGGTGAAAATGACGCTGGAGAAATCTCAAAAGGATTCATTTCAGAGGCGGTCACTTAAATGACATTGTATTTCATACATAATGGGAAGGTACAAGCATTATAATGAAATGAAATTTTCATCGAAATCATAGCTTTATATGTGTTTCATTTAACTTTACTTGAAAACAATAAATGGATAGCCCTATATGTTAATACAAAATCGCTAATATTTCATGGTTATGGTGTTGCCAGATGACGTTTTGCATCTTGCTGGCCATCTTGTGCGAAGCAACGGACACAAATAAGCCTCCCTAATGGAATGACAGTTTAAGGGTGAGATGACATTTGGGCGTGGCACTATGTACATTTACTAACTGGTTACCATTAAACGAATAAAATTTTTCAAAGTTTTGCATAAGTATTTTATTGCTAAAATCTGGTAATTTACGAACTAGACTATATCTTGATAATATAATATATTTGCCAACTTATTACAATTAAACATTGTTGCAGAAATAGCTCTAGGATACCTATAATGTCGTTATGGTTGTGGTTAGGCTACGGTCGTGCATAGGATCCGATTATAGCGCAATAACTTTTTACGTGCTAATTCGTTGTTTCCTTTGAAGACAACACAAGCTTTCCGTCTGTAATTGGCGATACTGGAATGAGTTTCTTCCACCAACTAGTCCATGTTGGCTGTTTTGATAACTAATTTATATTTTCCCTGTAATTTTTAAGTCTAAACTTAGCTGGAGGTATTCTTTCAGTTGAAGCTTTGTAAGTTTTTCCCGTGCCGCGCCAAGGAATCTAACATATCATGTCCGGTTTGCTAATCATCTTTTACAATTGAGGTCTAATTGCCGCAGATCTCGCTCAGAAATCGTGTCGATACCAAACCAAGCAAATTTAAATTAGCAGCACTGAAGGCATTCTCTACGATAAGATGATTGGCAATTTCCCCTTAAAGTCTGAATACAGGTTCCGTAATAAATCTTACATGTTTGTAAAATAAGCTAAGATCTAAAATCTCACTCACGCTTAGTTGTTAAACTATTTATATGTGCACATAAAATAAGCGGGAAGCTAAGTTAGCAGAGCAAACAAAATATGCGATTTCTATTTTGAATGATGCCAGATTACAATTCTCTGATTTAAATTGAACTCTTAATTAATTTCAATTTT
>JAHXMU010023079.1:29227-49723 GCA_019455685.1 Philornis downsi | reverse complement strand
CCAAATCTTTGTGAGTAGGTTTCTATTTGCACTTCTTTTGTCCAATTTTGCCAAACCATCATAACCCAATAAAAATTAAAAAAAATTTGGTTAACGAGCATTAGGCATTATATTAGAAAAGAGGTGAGAATACGTAAACAATTCATTTAATGTCACTTCTTTCTTAAAGTGGGCGTGACAAATCAAAAATGGTTAGGTAAATGATTGGTAAAATTCGGAGCATTCGGAGTAAAAACATCTATCGTTTAATGATGATTGTAAACGTCAGCGTGAGAAGCTTTTTTTCAGCTCTAGTCATCAAAAGGTCCATGGAAGGAAGATAGTTAAGACTTGGATCCATGACCATATGACCAATAGTCGTGTGTGCTGAGTCAACAGCAAATGTTACTGTTTGCTGAATTATTATAAATTGGCTCGCAACCTTGGACATTTTTCTGCCAAAATAGTTAATTTTTACGAATCTCAATTCGTAATTAATTCAAATCTCTTTCGAAATTCTTAAACCATGATATATTTTTTAAGCATTATTAAGTTTTCAATAATTTAGAGCAACATTAGAGTAGCTCGCATCTAGTCTCAAATAATTATAAACACTCGAGATATAAATGTTTCTTTTTTCCAAGATATTGGCATAGAGTTTTTTGCATTATCCAAACTCTTGCCGCTTTTGTAGGCTTTATAATACAAGGTGGTGCGCCAATTTCACTACAATAAGAAATTTAAATAACTTTCTTTGTAATCAATATATTTCATTCACTTTTTTTTATTCTATAGAAAATGCAATTTTATTTTGTATAACTAATTGATTTTGAAGATGATAGACCGTAAATGACCTCCATGCTAATTCACGCATATGGGGCACCTGATCAGAAAATTATTCTTTGCGGGATAGCCTCACTTATTAGTGAGGCAGTCCTTAGTGGACTGCTTCAATTCAGTGAAATTCTTTGGTTTCGTTTTGTACACCTCTAGTTTGACATAACCCCATAAAAAAGGTGACTTTGGGGGGCCAGTGGAAAGTGGAGTTTTTGGATATCAATTTGTTTGCGAATTTTCGTTGGAGCTCACCCATAAACAGTCTGGCTATATGTGTCCATCCGGCCCATCTAGCTGAAATCAAATGCTGTTGAATCGTATGCGTCTGCGGCGCAGCTCTGGGTAAAAAAAACTTCTTCAACATCTTTAAATGACGAGCAACATTGACATTTACATTGTGTTTGTAGCATGATTCGTGCGCCACCCTGTATTTTAGTTCTTCGTTAGAAGATACATGAATCAAACTTTTCAGAAATTTTACTAAATGGTAATTTTTATAATCTCTCAAAGATGTAAACTTTCCTAAAATCTTGGAATTGATTTTCTAATATGCATCTAGAAAACTTTGTGGGTGAAAATTTTCTATTTAGCTCTTTTCTATTATTATTTCTGTTTCTATTTAGGTCTTTTCAAAAATTGTGACGACTTAGAATGTATCCTCATATACAATTCCGTACTTCTGTTTTTTCAAATTTCATTGCAGTATATCTCGAAAACTAAGGAGGAAGTAACAAAGCTTATAACTCATTTTATAAACCAGGTTGTATCATAATCAATTCATTCGTATGAAAATAAAGCTTCTTCCGAAATTAGAGCCAAGTTGGAAAACTGTTTATAATTTAAAGATATCCATAACTGGAATACATAAAATTCAATCCAAAATTTTGTGTTGTGCTAAATTATTGCTAATGAGAATATTGAAAAGATTTTCCGAAATATCTCCGCAACTTCATCAACTTCGGAAATCTGGTTGTACTTTTGGAATTCCTCTTCTCTAACTAACTAACTCTCTCTAACTCTCTTCTAGAAACTAGGCACGCTCAGAAAGAATATCTCGTATAGCAGTTTTAAACATTCCATTGTAATATTACAAATTTCTCTAAAACTAGAGAAGATGTAAGATAATTAATAACCCTAAAATTTCTATAAAAGTCCGAATTGAGGAATGAAATCGTAATTTTAACGCAAGAACTGTTTCTAAATAACTCAGAAATGAGGATTTCACATGCGTTTTCTATTTTTCTGTATCAGCTCCAGTTTCTAAGACAAATTCAAAGAAAATAGTTAGAAAAGAGACTGAAATTAGAAAAACGCTATCCAAGCCCTGTTTTCACTTCATTGATATCGTTTCGATGGCAATGATGTCTGTAACGATAAATCGATTAAAATGTAAAAATTTTTACTCATTGGAAATCGCCATATTTGACGTACCAGGACTAATCAGGACTTATTTTTAGCATCAAAAAACCCGTTTTACTATGCTTTTAAAACAAGTCGTAAACTTTTGTCAATAATTATAAACTGATTTCCAACGCCGAAAAACGAACTTATAAAATACAATAAAAATGAAATACCAAAACGCGAAACAACAAATTCTCCAGCATCCTTTGGTTTTAATATAGAAAATATGTTTACATTCAATCTAGACGCTGTTTAATGGACCCAAAACAATGGCTAGAACTTACTGCTTAACGGTAATCCCAAACATTAATTTCAGAAGCTGTTACTAGACTTGTCGATTATTTGACGGCACTCAACAACATCCAGGTGACTATCGGTTAAAGAAAAACATGATGGTTGCATCGGGGGTCGAATCTGCGGCCGGTCCCAGAGTACCAAATTTATCCCTTTCCGACTTTACTGCTTAACGGTGATCGCAATTACTCGACGACACTCAACGACATCCAGAAGACTGTCGGTTAAGGAAAAACATGATGGTTGCATCGGGGGTCAAACTCACGGCCGGTTCCAGAGTACCAAATTTATCCCTTTCCGATTTTACTGCTTAACGGTGATCGCAAACATCCATTTAAGAAACTTTTAATAGATTTGTCAATTACTCGACGACACTCAACGACATTCAGATGACTGTCAGTCAAATAAAGACATGATGGTTGCATAGGGGGTAGAACCCACGGCTGATCCCAGAGTACCAAATTTGTCCCTTTTCGATTTTACTGCTTAACGGTGACGCCGAACATCAATTTGAGAAACTTTTACTAGACTTGTCGATTACTCGACGACACTCAACGACATCCAGGTGACTGTCGGTCAAAGAAAAACATGATTATTGCATCGGGGGTCGAACCCATGGCCCATCACAGAGTATCAAATTGATCCCTTTCTAATTTTCGCTAAACCATAACCCATAACGTAGAGTTTTCTTAAGGGAAGTAATAAAGATGCGTACTGAATTACACAAAAACGGTGCATGATTCCGCGGCATCTAACTTGCAATGCTCCTGTGAAATCAGTACACTTATTTCCACTCAAAAAGCTTTACTGGCAGAAGTAGTACTCAAAAATAAACTAATGAAAATAGAGCTCTTTTCAGACTTTGAACAAAATGTAACAAAAACTGGAGCCAACTAAACAAAATTGTGTCGGGCTTAAAGATCGCCATAACAGAGTAACTAAAAATTCTATCTGAAAATAATAATCTAATGTAAAAAAAATAATGTTATGTAGTCAACTCTTCTCTTTCTATTGCAAAAATCTAACTGATAGTAAGAATAGCCTTCCAAAATGGATAAAACAGATAATTTTTGAAACGACATATCTCAAAATCTGCAGTCAAATTTTAAAAAGATACCGTTTCCAGTTTAGAGATCACCATAACTGATTTTTTCAAAATTGCGGCATCAAATTGCTGATAAAAATAAGGTTACCAAATAAAAACGATTTATTTTTATCAATTACTTGGCTTTAAATAATTATTTATTCAATTATAATTGATGAAAAATAACGTCTTTAGTGTTCATAAGTAGAAACAAGCAAACGTTTTTTTTTTTTGCAATCTTTAATGACGCAAAATAAGTGAACACAAATTCTCTATCTCTAATTCGCACGCATTCACAATTAGAGAACAACACATCACACACATACATATACTATATTACAGATCTATGTATACAAAAGTACATACATACATTTGTGTATAAATGTCCATAAATATGTAAACAATGATTTGTTTTTTTCTTCTTTCTTTGCTCAATAAGAAACACTTGTCAAATATTACCTTGAATTTGTATAGAGGCAATTATGGTCTAAACAAACACTTCGCTAACTGTCTGACCAAGTGGCCAATTGAATGAACAAATGAATGGTGTCGATAGGCAGACTGGTTGACCGCCTGCCTGCCTGGATGGTTGGCCACATATTAACCATCGTTATAAACATCTCTCACCTCATGCTCATGTTGTACTCTCCAATCTTACCATTCACATTTTCATGTATTTGCATATTTGTACTTCTGTAAGAGTGCAAAAAAATAAAACAACACATACACGCACACAAGAGCAGAATATCACAATCCTAGCTATACCTTCGCAGTACAATAAACATGTACAGAAATATGTTTACTCGTTCACTTAGGCACCAAAGTGTGATACTGTAAGTAAGTCTCAATGTAATCAACAGCAGTGGCGAACATGTTGCGCTTAGGCACATGAATAATTTTATTCTATACACAAATACATTAATATGTTGCATAGAACGTAGTAAGAGATACATACGTACATATATGTACACGTCAACATCATCTGCCCCAACCTATACGTTGTTATACATATTTCTTCTGTCATCGGCATCATCACTATAATGATGATAACGTCAGTTGCATCGGGCCAACCATCACCAACACCATCACCCCCGCTCCCTCTCTAGGCAGCCAGAAAACTCAACTCATTCATTCAACAGCTAAATGCTTATACTCTTCGCCTCTCGCTCTTCTTCTTTTTCTTTGTTGTATGAGTGCGACAATAAGAGATGATGTACGTAGATATCAAGCAGCCACATGTGTGGCTCAATGACAAAATGTTTGACCTATTGATTGATTGACTTGTATAGCTACCGTTTAGATGTCTCTGCCCCAGTGACAATGTACATATATATGTATACGACATAGATCCAGATGGGGAAAGGGAGAGAAGGTACAATGCAAGCATTGCCACTATCCTGAATACTATTTGTGTTGTTATAGCCAGCCGCCACATCTTTGTGAGTTTGCAGACTCTATTCTAAGCGCCCCCACTTCGTTATTTTGTGGTCCTCACATGAAAATACAACAACAAGCTATGTAAATATTTTTATCATTGAAGGTATGTTAAAAGTTAATTTGAAAATATGCAAATGTTTCATTAACATGATGGACAATTTGCAATGTGGTTGCAAAAATTGTTTAACAAAGCATCAGATATAATTTAAAAATATACCCTTCATAAAAGTTGTGACATTTTTATTTATGAAATATTCTTGTTTAATGGCTGTAAAATAGTAAACATACATAAGTGATTATTTATTGAAATATTATTATTAGAATAAATATTGATCAGATTCCTATCATATACCCTGGATGAGAGCAAAGACCTTTTTAGGTCCGAACAAATACTGCCGAATATAGTTACAGCGATCACGAAAAAGCCGGATAATTAAGTCAACTAAAGGGTATCCAAACAAGAGCGCAAGATTTAATTTTGGCGCCATTCCAAGTGTCATTGTTTGACATTTGAACAATTCTTATTGTTTGCTAGTATAAGGTACGAGGTTAGTAAAAATGGAGCGCTACACGAATGAACAACGCATTCTCACTGTGAAATTGTTTTACCAAGATGGTGAAAGTTTTGCGGCTACAGTTCGCAAATTGCGATCAATTTGGAGTCACAATAATGCTCCAAAAGAGTCAACTGTAAGGAGATTAATGGATAAATTTGCCAAAACTGGGTCTGTTAGTGATGTAAACACAACAACGCACCTTCGACCAGGTCGATCGACCGAAAATGTTGCAGCTGTACGTGATGATGTCGCTCAAACTCCATCCACCTCAATTCGACATGAAAATTCTGATTTTGCCGATAAAATCATCTTCAGTGACGAGACCCATTTCCATCTTGATGGCTTCGTCAATAGGCGGAATTGTCGCATTTGAGGTGAGGAAAATCCACGAGTGATTCACGAGAAGCAAATGCATCATCAAAGTGGAGGAATCATTGGACGGTCACCTCAATGACGAATATTTCGAGTAGTCGAAACAAGTCTTGTGAATGTTTTTCAAACTATGGCATTCGGAATCGTTATAAACCTGTAGGTTACATTTGAGAGAGTCCAAAAATAGCATGCGTGCAAGCTCACTGAATGTGAGAAGTTCTCGCATGTCTCATTCATGAGATGCAAGAGAATTTGTTTGTTATTGCAGGTTTTTGTTTAACGTAGTTAGAATGATCCGATTTAGTTGAAATATGTTGTCATTTTGAAGGTAATTCCATTATGCTTCTCTCATAGAAACCATTGTCCCTATTGGCAAAATACTGGAACCATCGGTTTTCACAAGCTTCCCTTAAGCCCAATTTTCCACCAGTAAAATCATTCGATCTGTCCATAGACAGAAATAAATCCGGATTATAAGATGAATACATAAAAATCTCGCAGCCAAGCTCCCGAATCTCCTTGCGAATCACTGTTGATGTATGTGATCTAGCGTTGTCCTGATGGAACACAATTATTTTTATCCTATTGAGCAAAGCTGGCCGCTTCCGGGCGATTACTTCCTTCAGACGATTCAATTGTTGCAGATCATAGTGGATGATACCCTGCCAATCCCACCAAATACTCAACTCCGATGTGTGTTAAGTAGGCAGACAACATCTGTTATCTTTTTCCTTTTATGCCAACCTACTCATTGTTGGCGGCCCCAACACTCGAGTCGGATGCGGTGACATAATAAGTCACTCATCTCAGAAGCAAACAAAGCAAAAGAAAAAAAACTAAATTATCTTAAATCCCATGAATGGGTTATGGAAGACAACGAACAACGATTCCGAACATCAGTTTGAGAAGCTTTTACTGGGCGTGGCGATTATTCGACTACCCGGAATATTCATCAGAGACATCCAGATGATCACCGTTCCAAGAAAATACAGATTACCCCCTCGAACCCCCGGTACATAAATGACTGTCACGTGTTCTAACCATCACGCCACGGTCGATCACGGTTGTTAAAAATATTATTATGAAAACGCAGGAGAAAAGAACAAAAACAAATAATGATCCCCGCAAAAGTTCTAAGGGCTATCAATTAAGGATACCCAACTGGAATGTCTGAACTCAGTACTAATGCCTGAATGCCTACGAATGTCCAAGGCAAGTCTGAAGCTGATATCACCATCTTCCAAGATATGGGATCGGCAGTATGGATACAACGTCAAAACTGTGACATCCACTATAATTGCCAAGCAGACAGGCCTATATTGGATTGTAGATTTATGTTGCCGAGTAACTTAGACTTTGACTTAGATATCCTATTTCGCAACAATTCGCACTACAAAGAAACATATTTTATCATACTGATCAAATTTTATGAGTCTTATGGCCACTGACCTGGCAACGACTGGGTTGTTTTAAAGCCAAGAAAGTGCGGAAAGTTAGTCTTAGTTCAATAATTGATACATCTAGCCTTCATAGCAGCAACTGCGCTAACAAAATCAGACGTTTTGATATCGTCATGGCGAAGAATATGGTACATAGTCGGACCATATTCCCTCATAGAGATGCGCATAAGGCACGCTTATAGTGTATTAGATGTGAGTGCGATACGTGATGCTAATAGTCCTTTAGCCATCCTATATATTGCGTTACTTATAAGACTAAAAACTATTCTATCCAACCTGAACTTTCTGACCGAAGATTTGATAAACTGACAACCGAACAGAAATTAGCTCTGCAACAAATTTTAGGGAAGACCCAAAGGCGCAATCCGATATACTCCTTTTCTTCGACGATTACATTACATATAAAGCTCGGAGCGTTGCGGCGAACAGAGCTTGCATCATATTTCACAAAAACCATATGATGTATGCTTATACTGATGATATTGACGTTACTGGTCGAAAATTGCGATACATTACTGCAGTCTTCTCAACCAATGGAACAGAATTAGACGAAGTGAATTTGGCTATACAGGAGGATAAAACTATCGATTCATTATGACCCTTATTCCAGCTATATACTTTTGCACCAACACAAAAGTTTAAGCGCAACTACTCAAAACGATTTTGGGTGAAAATATGTATAAACCAGTTCATGGCATTGAAATTCTTTGCTTATTGATAAAAATTGAAGATTTTTGCTCAAAACAACTGACGTGATCATAAAATACCACACGATATTAGCATCATTTCAAGCAACGTAAATAAAAAATAAATCAACTAAATGATGTGACATTTAAAAAGGTGTAGCTCAAAGTTGTTTATTTTCTAAAAACAAATGTTGTCTCGAGACTTATTAAGTGATGCGTTATACCTACTGATAGGATCTTAGATGATGCTTTCTAGTTGTTGACATTCCCGAAATCTGCTCTTCAATATGCATAACAATCTTAAGAGTTGCATTTTGCGTTCTGAGCTCCATAAACAGCCTGCCTCAATTTTTCACAGTTGTCCTAAAAATAGAGTTCCATAAGCAGCCAGCCTCCATTTTTCACAGTTTTTCTCTAATCCAACTTTTCCCTTAAAGTAATCTCCAAACATATGAACTACGATCTAACATAGAAGACACAAAAAAAGTGAGGAAAATTGTCTTTATTTTTCAACATAATCTCCTTTTATCTCGATACACTTTTTCCAGCGTTATTCAATAGCTTTTATACCCTGTTTATAGTAAGAACTTTCAAACTCCTTAAAATAATCATCAACCACAGATTCCACTTCGTCATTGTTGGTAAATCTTTTACCACCTAGCCATTTCTTCAAGTTTGGAATTAGAAAATAGTCCAAGGAAGCTAAATCTGGCCAACAAGATGCTTGATGAAGCAATTCGAACTTTAATTCATTGATTTTGGCCATCTGAATAGTGGATGTGTGAACTGGAACATCATCTTGATGAAGCAACACATTCTTTCTCGCCAAATGTGGCCTTTTTCCATAATTTCATCAACAAAATACTGCAATTAATTCGCATAACATTCACCGTTGATGGTTTTTCCTTTCTGAAGATAATCAATAAAAATAATATCATTCGCATCCCAAAAAACAGACGCCATGACCTTGCCCACATATGGAACCGTCTTCGCCTTTTTTAGACACGATTCTCCCATTCCAGCCCACTGCTTTGTCTCAGGTATGAAGTAGTGGGTCCAAATCTCATTCGTTATTATAAATCGACGCATAAATTCGGGTTTATTGCGTTGAAACAACGCCAAATACTCTACTGAAACATTTTCACGACACTGTTTTCGCCCTATTGAAAGCAAGCACGGCATCCATCTTACGCACATTTTTCTCATCTTTAAAATTTTGATTAATACAGGGTGGGCCATAAGTGTGTTGGCAATTTAAATATTCAATTAAAAAAAAACTACGAAACATAAAAAAAATATATTTGTATTTTTAAAAAGTAGAAGCATGGGAATTTTTAAGACTTAAAAATAATGTTGTCCAAATGGCTTCCCTCGGCTACTTGACACTCTTGGAACCGAAGTCGCAAATTTTGGAAAACTCGTTGAAAAGTTGTTCTCGGTATTTTGTTACTTTCCTGAATAATGTTGCTCTTCAACTGCTCTAAATTGGTCGGATTATTCTCGTAGATTACCGATTTGAGGTAGCCCCATAGAAAATAATCGCATGGAGAGAGATCGGGGCTACGTGGGGGCCATTCAATACCCCCCCTTTTCGAAATGAGTTTTCCAGGAAAAACATTTTTCAGCAGCAATATGGATACCCTAGCCGTATGACATGTGGCCCCATCCTGTTGAAACCACATCCTTGAGGTATTGCCTTGAAGTTCTTGCAAAGCTGGCACCAAAAAGTCTGCTAGCATATTGCAATAATTGTTCGCTCTAACCGTCATCGCATGCCCTCTTTCGTCCTCAAAAAAGTATGATCCAATAATACCGGTTGACGTTATCCTAGCCCACACGACAAGTTTAGGGCTGTGAAGTGGACGTTCATGCAAGCGTCGGGGATTAGTCTCGGACCAGAACTGACAATTTTGCTTGTTCACATGGCCATTAAAGTGAAAATTGGCCTCATCACTAAAAATCACGTTGTTGAAATTGTTGAACCGCTCTAGCATCAAATTGACAAAGTTAAGTCGGTTATTGGCATCATCGGGTTTTAATTCTTGGACTGTCTGAATCTTATAAGCCTTCAAATGCAAATCACGTTTCAAAATTCATCGTAAAGTTGTTCTTTTGGCATCCAAAGACTGACTTCTCTTACGTGTTGACTGTTGCGGATTTCGCTGAACTTAAACACGAACACGCTCCACAATGTCGGCTGATCTTGCAGAAACTGGGCGACCACGAACCGTAATTGGTACTGTTGAGCCGGTTGTTTCGAACATTCTGATCCATTTTCATATCACATTGGCGCTTGGAACTTCACTTAAATCGTGTAAACCGTGTTCATGTCGATACAAACGTCGTGCAGTAATCACTGATTTATTGTTTTCGTAATACGCTCGGACACAAAATGCACGCTGCACTCCCGTGTACGGCTCCATGGCGACTAAATTTCCAGGAAGCGGCGCAGCGAACAACATATCCCCCCGCCACCCCGCGCCGCGCGTTGCCGAGAAATTGAAGAATTAAATCGCCAACACGCTTATGGTCCACCCTGTATAAGATGTATAGCACTTTTTCAAATGCTTATCATTTCAGATAGCTCACCTACCTTCAGCTGGACGATCATCTAATATTATTTAGTGGATTTTCTTAACCGTGTCTGGCGCGGACACCTCAATTGATGGAACACTATGGAGTTCGTCTTGGCTGTTTAAACTCGTACGGCCTCGTTTAAACTCTGCTACGCAATATTTTACAGTCGTAAATGAAGGAGTAGACTCCCCCAGAGTAGAATCTAGAATCTCGGCTTTAATATTGATTAGACTGAGACCTTTCAAATGGAAATATTGAATTACATAACGGTGACCAATTTTTTCATATTAACAAATTTACGGAGATCGTTTACTTTTATGGCTCCAATAAAAATACTAAATAACGTGACGTCTTGAATCTTTAAACATATTATTTTAAGAAGTTGCCACTTTTCTTTGAAATGATTATTTTCAAACTATTGGCACTATCTATACCTCAGGTCGGCTAGTTTTAGGGTTGGTCTTGTAGCGTTCTTTAATCCTTACGGTGAGAGTGCAAATGTCGGAGAGTCTGAACCCCCACATCCAGCCTGGCTACGTCCTTCAATGATGAATGAATCAAATGAATGAAATCATTCAGTTAGTCAGTCGAGCAATGCAAACACCTTTATGTTTAGTACTAAACTTTATTGAAAATGTGTACTTTTTGAAAATTATGTGGCTTTTTTATGTTACATCTCATAACGGCCAAATTTACCTTAATGATACCGACGAAAATACCATTTCAATTATTTTACATGAAGATGCCTCTTTCGTTTTACATTTTCTCCTTAAGTTTATTTCATTCTTGCCTTCCATTCATTATTATCTTAAGAGTGCCGTGGCGGATGACAATATAGGGCTCGGAGGGGACAGGTAGGTATCGTTACTTCGTTTTATTTATTTTAATTTCAAAGCGACAACATCTTAGTTTTATGCTTTTAGGCACGTTTATTAGGCCCCCTCTTATTTCTTTTTGGAGCTTTTGTTTGGAAAGCCTTCACCCAAGCTTACACTCTCTGCTGTCCACATCATATATCCTTGTTGCTGTACCGGGGGCTTGGTCGGGAAGATGGTAAGACCATATGGCAGCGATGTGTTATGGTTTTAATGCATTACGGCCGGTGGCTTGGTTGCTGAATGGTGTTGTTGGTGATGGCAAAGTGGCATCTTACAACAATTTGTTGTTGTATTGTCTTCATTGTGTAGAAGGTTTTTAGGCTTATTGTTTTTGTGTAGCCTTCTGCTCCTTTCCATTCCCCTGTCTCTCTTCAAAAAAAAAAAAAAAAAACAAAAAAAAACAAAAAATCGAAAAAAAAACAAATAAAAAAAAATGTTTATCTTTATTTTATTTTTATGGCTTTTTTTTCTCTAACTATTATACACACTCGTCGATTGCTTTGCCAAGCAGTTGCTGTACTCTCGGAGACTGTATGAATGTTTCTTGAAATTGTTCTATTTTTTTGCCGCTTCTATTGTTCTTGTGCTCGCCGTATTCTCACATGTTGTCCTTCAAGTACTTTTCTCTGTATATGTGCTTGTTTCTGTGTGCATTATTATCTTGTCATTGTCTGTGGTTGGAGGTTTCTTTCCTTTCATTCTTTCATTTCTCTGTGGCGAATACCAATGCATTCTTTTCTTCTTCGTTGCTATACTTTTCTCTTGTGTTTTAGTTGTAATTTCGCTATTGTTTTATTACAGTCTTTGGCTTTTCGGTCTCCTCATTGTGGGGCTTTTTAACAATATTGAGTTTCATCCTCAGTCATATTCATCTTAACGGTGGCTGATGGCTGCTGGCTGGTGGCTGGTGACTGCTGGTAGCTAAGTTACATAGCCAAGGATGGTTAGTTTGGTAGCGGTTTCAGCCAGGGCTATGAATAGGCTTTTATTATTTCTAAGTTTTTTTGAGGCAGGAACCTTTTCGCGGTATTTTTTGTTATATGTTTTCTTCTTTTTTGTTGTTTTGTTAAGACCACCATCATAATGGCTTGTTTAAGGTTTTGTTAGGCATCGTTTGTAAGGGACATTGTTGGCTTAATGCTGTGAACGTATATGCGTATTTGTTTTTTTTCTTCTTCTTTTTTTGTTAACAAAAAACACAAAGACTAATTGCAATTAGACAAATTGTTATGATACATTACCAGATTAATACCATACATGGATATTATGGATGGAAATACCATAACGCTTCTCACAAACACTTTGTGGCTACAATGAAGTACAAAAGAAATGGTACATTAATGAACCTCTGATGTTTTACTTATGCTGCCCATTTGTAATTATATGTAAAGCTTAAGTTTAAGTCATAAAAGGCGCTGCTTATGAGAACGTATCCGTCTACATAGGGAAATATTACGAAGTTTATGTTAATTTGGTTTCTTTTTATCTTTCCAGAGCATCTTTTCAACAATGGACAAAATAAATCATTAAAAATGTAAGTATTTTCATTGTAATACACATTACACAATACCAAAACATCGTTTTTCAACAACGTTCTGATAAAATTAAAAACAAACAAACAACAAATCTTTTTTGGTTATTGGCCGTTAACAAAATTTTCTTTTCAGGATATAAAGGTATTGAAATCAAAAGGCTATTATGGCTTGTAAACTGTTGGGTTGTTCGGGAAGTTCGTTCGGTTTTTAAAAAGAAACCGCTATTATGAAAATTTGTCATAACATTCGTAATACAGGGTGGCGCAATAGAATGTGCATATTTAAAAAATAGATTAAAAAATAAATACAAAAGGTATGGTCAAAATAGATCTAAGGCATTGTAGAGTAATAAATTGAGTTTATTTTTTAAAAATAACATCATCTAAATGGTGACCCTCTCTACGCCGGCACTCCTCTAACCGCAAACGAAAATTATTGAAAACTTTCTTCAGTAATACTGGTGTAATGGCTGCCACTTTGCCACGGGTACTCTCCTTGAGCTGAACGATATTTCTTGGATTATTACTGTAGACTTTGTGTTTGAGATATTCCCACAAAAAAAGTCAAGAGGCGTCAAGTCTGGACTACGTGGGGGCCATGGAATATCACCTCTTTTCGAAATCAGTCTGCCAGGGAACATCTGCTTCACCACCGCCATGGAGTCATTTGATGTGTGACAGGTAGCTCCATCTTGTTGGAACAAAGTTCTGGAATTCACTATTTTTGAACTTTCAATTTCTGGAGCCAAAAATCCGTCCAACATCTCAACATAGCGTTCCGTATTAACCGTGACGTTTTGGCCCCGCGCATTTTCGAAGAAAAAAGGACCAATTATTCTTCTGCCAGAGATTGCTGCCCATACTGTCACTTTAGGACTATGCAATGGTTTCTGGTATTTGATTTTATGATTTTCACTGTTCCAGTAACGACAATTTTGACGGTTTCCGAACCCATTCATAAGGAAATGAGCCTCGTCAGAGAAAAGGATATTGTCAAAATTGGAAAATCGATTAAGCATTTCATTAGCAAATGCGAGCCTTGCTATGAAGTCAGACTCTTTCAATTCTTGTGTTAATTTCAGCTTATATGGATGCAGTTTAAGATCCAATGTTAAAATTCGTTGGAAACTTCGTCGCGATAATTGTAAGACAGACGATCTCTTGCGAGTCAACATTTGTGGATTTCCTCGTACTGACTCCATAACTGTCTCAACATTGTCTTCGGTCCTAGATGTTCTTGGGCGACCATTTGCTTGTGGCTTAAATGTTGAACCGGTCTCTTCAAAACGCTTTACCCATATTTTAATTAAATTAGCACTCGGAGCTTCACTAATTCGCCGTAGTCCATATGCAGCACAATATAGTCGCCTAGTAGCAATATATGAACGAGAGTTCTCGTAAAATGCGCGACGACTAAAACTCCATGAGCCCGCCAACCCAACGATGTTGGCGCCCCCCGCTCACGCCTTTTCTACCCCGCAAAAAAAGATGATGCAATATGCACGTTCTATTGCGCCACCCTGTATTTTCCCGAGTGTGTTGCTTGAGGAAATATTGGAATATGCAAAAACCAATCAGTCTGTAGTGAGAAGTTTCGCTTAAAGAAGTTTTACGTTTTTTATAGTGAAATTTAATTTTATAGAAAATGACTAAAATTGTTCATGATGAAAAATTCACAAATTTTTTAAAAAAAAATGTATACAAAAAAAAAGCGCTTAAGAAAATTCTCCGTTTTTTGCAGTGAAGGTAGATTTTATAGAAAATTACAAGAAATTTTCATGATAAAAAAATTCGTAAATTTTATAAAAATAATCTTATCTCGAACGTGAAGCTTTTATCATTCTGATATAACTTTGTCATTTATTACATAGGCAAATATTTTAAATATAAATTTTCTATATTTCAAAAGTTAGATAAAGTTGAGTTAATTTCTAAAATTTTTGAGAAATTAAAGTAGTTTATGTGAAGCGCCTCTTGCCCACATACAGTGGAACTCATTTTATCGAATAAAATGCTTTAGTTCAGCTAACAATTTGCTAGTTTTCTTCCGAAAATTTTCAAACTTTTCTATAGCAAAATTATAACTTTTTCTACAGCAAAATTCATATTTACCCCCCATCTATATTCTGGAGTAGAAGAAAAGAAATACGTGTTGTTTTATATAAAATTCATAATTTATGTAGTTACCATTCGTTTTTTTTCATGGGTCTTCACATTTTCACCACCCCCAAGGAGAAAATCATTTCGCATTTTCTATAAATATTTGATCATTTCAATATACAAATGAATATAAATGTTATGCATGTTCATTATACGCATACAATTGCAACCACATTTATTTGTATGCATGAATGTATGTATGTTGTCGTACATGTATGCATGTTACATGTTAATGTATTTATAAAATTCCTCTTCCAAAAGTCCTTTAACAATGGATGTCAAGCACTGCTGTACAACAATATGACAGTTATGGCCGTTACTTCATTGTAAAGGGCCGGTTGGGAGAGAGAGTTCGTTATGATGTCATCATTATTGTTGCTGTATTGTGGAGAAGACTTATATATGTAGATGTCATCATTACTTTAGCTATAATTGTATTCAGATTGTAGAATCACATTTTCACACTCACACTCACATGAATTTTAATTTCTAAATTTGTTTTGAAAACCATTCATTTATACACCAAACTAAGTGCAGTAAATTTACTTTGCTATTGCAAGGATTTAATCTTAAGCAAAAGGAAGTTTCCAATTAAGATGCGATAGCAGCAACAGCAATTTATTATCTTGTTTTCTGTTGAAACTGTTAATGTTTTTTACGTCTTTGCTATTGCAAAAGAATAATAAATCACCCTTCTCTTTTGTATGAGTGTGTGAGTGTGTTTGATTTTGGCTGTTGCTGATGTTGTTTTTGTTGTTCAATATTAAACCTGACATCCTTGATGTAGTCCTTGATGTCATTTCATTCTTTTGCTATATAAAAATGTACCAAGCAACACCTTGGCATAGCCTGGCCGGGCTTAGCTTAGCTTGGCTTGGCTTGGCTGGCACTTGCGGTCTGCAAAAACAACAATGAGACGACTCACAAGCAGAGCATGTTTTCATTCTGTCGCTATCGCTGCCTCAATCTCTGAGCTTCTTATGGAAACCTCAAGAAAATAAAATAAACCACTGCTGGCTGCTTTATTTTAAATTTAAAATATTCATCTCAATGTCATCCACTTGGTTGTAGATGATTTTTCTGTTGTTGCTGTTGTTTCATTTCTTACCAAACTCAGTAAGTCTCAAGACCATCAGGGGAACTCGCAGCAGCACAGGCAGCTGTAGCAACAGCCACAACAATACCACCAGCACCATCAAGCAGCCTTAGCATCATGGACAGCAGCACCGTCAGTAACAGTCTTGAGTCACAACACCCTGTAAGGCAATCATGCCAGCGACCAACCCAACGATGGCGAGATATTTGTTGTGATTGTGATGCCCTGTGGCAAGAATATCTACAACTCACTGCAGCTGGCGTCTCCCCCGTGCAATTTTTCACACATTTCATCTTAAATTTCTCAAGCTGAAAAGGGGGAAAAGTTAAGCGGTGTCCTTGAAAGTTTTGAGTGTGTATGTGTGTGTGCGCATGAATATTAGATAGTTTTCGTTTAGTTCGCACCATTATGAGTGAGAAAGTTAACAACATATTAGGATGCGTTAGGCTTGGCAAAGTTACGAAACAACATTGAAATGAAAGTTTCCATACTGCAAAGTTCCTAAAGGAGAAAGAAGGCTGAATGAAACAAGAAGAAGATGAAGCTTTTCACATGAAAATATTCGAGGGAAAGGTATTCTACGTAGAACTTGTGCGAAGGAACTACAGTAAAAACTAATGATCGCAATGACCACCTCGCAGGTAAAGCTCATAGCTCTAAGGACTCTGACATAAGGCATCACTCAGTTGAACCTGAAGAGACGAGTAATATGAGCTCCAAACGCTGCTCATTTACAAGTGAAGAACGCGAGAAAATAGGCTCCAAGCACTGCTCATTTGAAAGCAATGAAAATGGGCTCTTTCTAAAGCTGAAAATCCTAAAAACGTACAAAATGAGCTTTAAGTTATTCCTAAAAAGATAACCTAACACACTGCTCATTTGAAAAAGCCATCAGTCGGAAGTGGTCTTTCTTTCAGAGGAACTCTAATCAGTGCAAGCGGCTTATTTACCGGATTGATTGGGTTAATACCTTGCAGCCAGAGTACGTTGTTTAAATAAAACTGATTATCTACACACTGCTCATTTGAAAAAGCCATCAGTCGGAACTGGCCTTTCTTTCAGAGGAACACTAATCAGTGCACGCGGCTTATTTACCGGTTTGATTGGGTTAATACCTTGCAGCCAGAGTACGTTATTTATATGAAACTGATTATCTATCGCATCTCACGAAGCACAGCGGGTGGGTTTAAAAAAAATGGAAATAAATCTGCAGTTAACATTTTAGAAAAGCATTCCGAAAAACTGCTTTTCCGGAGGTAGCAGTTTTTTCTTATAGAATATAATAAGCGGGCTTATGTGAATTTAATTCCCGTCTATCAATTATCATCTTGTTTTGTTTTTAAATAACGAATACCTGATAAAATATTAGTAAATACTGAAAAAGTCAAATTTCTTAAGAGACGGTTTTAATTCTGGTATGGATAAGTTGTTTCTTACAACACTGATTTTGGTCACCTACCGTGAGAAGTCTTCTTATAAAATCTCGGCTATTTAGGCCAAGAACCACGCAGAATATGTATACTCTATGGAATCCCAGACTAACTAAATGACAAATTTCATATACTCACATCCTAAGGTGGTGGTGGTTTTAAAATCATTTTTTGTAACACTGTCGAACTAAAAACTAATGCCTGAGCAATAGTTTTAACACCTTGACCCATATTTCAAAGGCGTCAACTAACCCCATTAACTAAGCTCAGAAATTCAATTACAACAGATTCCATGGATATGCGGCAAATATCGTCCATCAATCCCCAGGCCACAATTATAGAAAGTGACAATTTTAAACGCTATAACTGTGCCGTATAGTGTTTCCCTCCGGATACCATAGAGTCATCATGACACCGACGATCATCACTAGCATTCATTCATTCATTCATTCATTATCACCAGCACTACCCCAACCACCACCATCACCATCATCATCACCGCTACCGCCACCTATCAAACATAGAGCTGAAAGGCAATGCAACGAGTCGAGAGGTGCTGATGTGTTGAGTGCCATGAAATTGACACTCAATAATGTATAAATGTTTTGCATATCTCAACGTTTTTCTATGTATAAACACACCAGTGTATGTCGTCGTCAGTATGTAAATGTGTAGCTACAATTGTATAAAGCAATCGTAGCCATGGTTTGGTGCCTACAGAATATTTAACGAAACAACTCAATTAACCTCGACCTTCGCCAACGGGCCTGAGTAAGCGACAAGCGGTGAGTAGTTGTGAGTGAGTGAGTGATAATGTTGTTTGCAGCACTTAAGACAACCCTGCACCTACTCGGTGCATATGACATTTGTTGAATATGACGTCATGTGGTGTTGCATACAAAATGCTTTTACGCTTACCTCATACCAACAAATCAGCATGCTTTGAGCCAAAGATATCCGAAATCAAGGTTTTTTCAGGTTCAATACCTACCAAAATTCCCTTGCAAACGCTGTTCTTGTTGTATACAAATTAGCCATCGTTGAAAAGTCATAAGCGAGAGTATGAAAAGGCAATTCATATTTATTTTTTTGTAATTAATTATAAATTAAATGCACGCATTCTCTACAGCCGCAGTGGAAACGCCTTCTATTTGGCCCCACCAAGAAACGCACAAACAGCCATCAACTATGCAATTTTCAGCCACTAACTCATTTGTACGCATGCGTAGCCATTGTCAATGCTAAAGAGACCAACGAACAACCCAGCAATCAACTAACCATGGTAATAACATAAATACTTGTAAGGCGCTCAAAGCCAAGACTACTGTGACGAGTACCAAACACAATTGACAATGACGGCCGCCACTAAACACCAGCGCAGTCTGGCCCCTGGCCGGCCGTCTTTGGCGACAAGAAAACCTGTATTTGCTTTAATACCCATATATAGTGCATCAATCTAGCTTGATGCACCATCAGCCAGGCGCAAGCGCATTGTCGGAGTTGCAGCTGCATTACCGTGCCTGTGCCTGTGTGTATGTGAGCGAGCCAGTCTCGTTTTCATTTCAAGAACCAGGTCAAGGTTACTTACGTATGCGGTTTTCAGCTGGAAACCAAGCAGCCTCGCTAGTTTGTGATTTTTTTTTTATTTTTTTGCAGTTTTTGTTTTGATTTTGAGTTTGTATCATTCCTTGGGCCAAAGTCAACGTTTAAAGTCAAGTTGTGTCTTACAAACTTGGCTTAAATGATCAAACATGTTTATAGTAACATCGATTGTATTGCCATGGTCGTAGGCAACTTAGTTAGTTGAGTATGATCGGCAACATGTTGTTGCTGAGCGGTTAGACAAACATATGATTATGTAATGTTTGATAAACATTTGTTAAAGAGATTAATTAAGCTTGAGCATTAGTTTGATGTATTTGTTTAGTTAAGAGAGTTGAAGTTAGAGAGGCAGAAAGAAATTGAGAAAAAAGAGTTTAAGATAGAGCAGAGAAGATGTTTTATTAATCACAAGAAAAAAAAAATTTAAAGATATAGAGCTTCCTTATACATAAATATTTACTGAAGGTTTGGTAAATTTAATAGCAAAAAAGTTTTTTTGAGACTCCTAACTCCTAAAGTAGAACCCGCATAAGTAGCCTATAAGCACATTTGTATTCTCCAATTATGGAATGGATAAATGGATCACATTCTTTCAAGAATGTATAAAATATTGCATAGTTTAAATAATTCAAGCAGATAACCATAGTCAAAGCATCGACTACCTGGCACATTAGTAAATGCCAAACAGATATTTTGTCAAATTATAATACAGAGTGGCGCAACAAATTTTCTCCAATAAGAAACTCAAATAATATTTTTTTAATCAATGTATTTTTTCTTTTTTTTTTTTTTTTTTTTGTATAAAATATTCATTTTTCTCCCATCTCCCACTTATATGAAAAAAAACATGAATTTTAGTTGTAAAAGTTAATTTGATGTTGATAAAAGAAAGATTAATGTAGATATTTTACGTTTTATATTTTGCTAATATCTTATATTTTTGTAATATTTTATATTTTTATATTTTTTTTATTGCTAACGAAATAAAATTAAAGAATTTTCTGAAATTTAAACGTTAGATTTTAAAGTTAAATTTTTTATATTTGTTTTTCAAATAGAAAATTCTAAATTTCAGTTGTATTTTTCCCATGTTTTATATTGGAAGAAGAACG